>JAPMUY010001145.1:105000-173117 GCA_026901105.3 Galaxias olidus
CCAAATGTTTTTTGCAGAGGTTTCATTTAAAGGATACCAAGGGTAGAAAGAGCAAACCTTCTCCTCCACGCAGACAGACTACCTGTTAACACACCTTCTCCTCCACACACACACAGACAGACTACCTGTTAACACACCTTCTCCTCCACACACACAGACTACCTGTTAACACACCTTCTCCTCCACACAGACAGACTACCTGTTAACACACCTTCTCCTCCACACAGACAGACTACCTGTTAACACACCTTCTCCTCCACACAGACAGACTACCTGTTAACACACCTTCTCCTCCACACAGACAGACTACCTGTTAACACACCTTCTCCTCCACACAGACAGACTACCTGTTAACACACCTTCTCCTCCACACAGACAGACTACCTGTTAACACACCTTCTCCTCCACACACACAGACTACCTGTTAACACACCTTCTCCTCCACACAGACAGACTACCTGTTAACACACCTTCTCCTCCACACACACAGACTACCTGTTAACACACCTTCTCCTCCACACACACACACACACAGACTACCTGTTAACACACCTTCTCCTCCACACAGACAGACTACCTGTTAACACACCTTCTCCTCCACAGACAGACTACCTGTTAACACACCTTCTCCTCCACACACACAGACTACCTGTTAACACACCTTCTCCTCCACACAGACAGACTACCTGTTAACACACCTTCTCCACACACACAGACTACCTGTTAACACACCTTCTCCTCCACATAGACAGACTACCTGTTAACACACCTTCTCCTCCACACAGACAGACTACCTGTTAACACACCTTCTCCTCCACACAGACAGACTACCTGTTAACACACCTTCTCCTCCACACACACACACACACACCTTCTCCTCCACACACAGACAGACTACCTGTTAACACACCTTCTCCTCCACATAGACATGGTAAGTAGGTGCCTTGGACCATCTAGATTCTAGAGCCTTTAGCACACAGCAGCAAACCCACAGACTACACCTGGACAGGAAGCCCTCTCCTACATACACACAATTCTCCACTAAAACTTCAACAAAACAGTTTCAACTGGAGATTCTGGCAAGGTCCAAATAAACCTAATGTGTTTTTACAAACCAAGGAGCCAAGCTGCTAATGCTGTGGTCACCACCTTATACCACCACACAGATCCCTGCGTTGTTATTATTATAATCATAATTCATTGGATTTACTTTTTAGCGCTTTTCTCGGAACTCAAAGCGCTTTACAAATAGGTTGCAAATTAGGTACACACAACAAATGGACACACAGACAGACAGCTATCACTCAATCTGTGGTCACCATGGCAGCCAATTCACGCCAGACTTGCTCACCCAACATATCACAAGACTTTTACACACAGACAGACAGACAGGGTTTGTTATCCTCCGTTTAGTCTTTAGTCAGACCCCAGAGAGGAGCCTGTCCTCTGCTCCAGCACTCCTGTGTTTACCTGTTGTTGCTGCTGCAGGGTCTTGTGTTTACCTGTTGTTGCTGCTGCAGGGTCCTGGGGAGCAGAGAGGATCCTGTCCACAGAAGCAGCAACATGGCCGATCCAACAGGCAGCATGCTTTAACGCTCTCCAACCCACTCTCACATTCAGCTGCAGGAAGAGAAACTAACCTCAACCAGAGAGAAGAACGAAGTGTGGAAAGGGAAGGTTCCCGGAGTGAAGCGTCAACCTGCTATCTCCCCCTCCCCCAGGCACTGTCAGGAGGCCCCGCCCCCCCTCCCCCAGGCGCTGCCAGGAGGCCCCGCCCCCCCTCCCCCAGGCGCTGCCAGGAGGCACCACCCCCCCTCCCCCAGGCACTGTCAGGAGGCCCCCCCTCCCTAAATACCTTCCTCACTTTGGCATTCTGGTGGCTAACCTCCTGGGACGCAACTCAGACCTGCAGCACCCACTCACCATCGGCCGCGTGGCAGAAGAACCAGGGAGAAATACCAGACCACAAACACGCCAACCGACCAACAGGCTGAGAACTACACACCAGCAAAGAGAGAGAGAGTGTGAGAAAACAACTTTTCCCTGTCAGGAAGGTGGATGGCGTATTTCCCTTCCTGGAAGTCCCAGGCTCTGCGTGATTGAACGGATATCCCCTGTCAGCTGACCGCAGCCAGACACATTCAGCACAATCTAGCCACCCCTCTGGGGAGGGAGGGAGGGAGGGACTGCGCTGTGCTCCACTGTGGCTCTGCTGGCACAGTGATAGCACAGACACCAGAACACTGTCAACACAGTCCGGTGTCAGTCCAGAGGCCCGGGTCCAAAGGTCCTGGTTCTGCACGGCATACAATCTGCCATGTGGGATGGTCTACACCTTTACCCTGCCTCTGGTAGACACACTCACAGTGGACCAAGCTCAAAGAGGAGGCCTGCAGGAGTGGACAGTAACCTAACCACAATCACCTAGCGGGTCTCCCTGCACTTAGTGACCAGTGTAGTTACTGTAACTAAACCAGTGTAGTTAATGTAACTTTACCAGTGTAGTTAATGTAACCTTAACCAGTTTAGTTAATGAACTTTAACCAGTGTAGGTAATGTAACCTTAACCAGTGTAGGCAATGTAACCTTAACCAGTGTAGGTAATGTAACTTTAACCAGTGTAGGTAATGTAACTTTAACCAGTGTAGGTAATGTAACTTTAACCAGTGTAGGTAATGTAACTTTAACCAGTGTAATGAGTGTAACTTTAACCAGTGTAGGTAATGTAACTTTAACCAGTGTAATGAGTGTAACTTTAACCAGTGTAGGTAATGTAACTGTAACCAGTGTAATGAGTGTAACCTTAACAGTGTAGGTAATGTAACCTTAACCAGTGTAGTTAATGTACTTTAACCAGTGTAGGTAATATAACTTTAACCAGTGTAGTTAGTGTACCTTAACCAGTGTAAGTAATGTAACTTTAACCAGTGTAGTTAATGTACTTTAACCAGTGTAGTTCGTGTAACTTTAACCAGTGTAGTTAATGCACCTTAACCAGTGTAGTTAGTGTATTGTGTGTGTCTCTGTAGTGTAGTTAGTGTTGTGTGTGTCTCTGTAGTGTAGTTAGTGTGTTGTGTGTGTCTCTGTAGTGTAGTTAGTGTGTTGTGTGTGTCTCTGTAGTGTAGTTAGTGTGTTGTGTGTGTCTCTGTAGTGTAGTTAGTATAGTTAGTGTGTTGTGTGTCTCTGTAGTATAGTTAGTATAATTAGTGTGTTGTGTGTGTCTCTGTAGTGTAGTTAGTATAATTAGTGTGTTGTGTGTGTCTCTGTAGTGTAGTTAGTGTGTTGTGTGTCTCTGTAGTGTAGTTAGTGTGTTGTGTGTGTCTCTGTAGTGTAGTTAGTATAGTTAGTGTGTTGTGTGTCTCTCTGTAGTGTAGTTAGTATAATTAGTGTGTTGTGTGTGTCTCTGTAGTGTAGTTAGTGTGTTGTGTGTCTCTGTAGTGTAGTTAGTATAGTTAGTGTGTTGTGTGTGTCTCTGTCGTGTAGTTAGTATAGTTAGTGTGTTGTGTGTGTCTCTGTCGTGTAGTTAGTATAGATAGTGTGTTGTGTGTGTCTCTGTAGTGTAGTTTGTATAGTTAGTGTGTTGTGTGTGTCTCTGTAGTGTAGTTAGTATAGTTAGTGTGTTGTGTGTGTCTCTGTAGTGTAGTTAGTATAGTTAGTGTGTTGTGGGTGTCTGCAGTGTAGTTAGTATAGTTAGTGTGTTGTGTGTGTCTCTGTAGTATAGTTAGTGTGTTGTGTGTGTCTCTGTAGTGTAGTTTGTATAGTTAGTGTGTTGTGTGTGTCTCTGTAGTGTAGTTAGTATAGTTAGTGTGTTGTGTGTGTCTCTGTAGTGTAGTTAGTGTGTTGTGTGTGTCTCTGTAGTGTAGTAGTAGTTAGTGTGTTGTGTGTGTCTCTGTAGTATAGTTAGTGTGTTGTGTGTGTCTCTGTAGTGTAGTTAGTATAGTTAGTGTGTTGTGGGTGTCTGCAGTGTAGTTAGTATAGTTAGTGTGTTGTGTGTGTCTCTGTAGTGTAGTTAGTGTGTTGTGTGTGTCTCTGTAGTGTAGTTAGTATAGTTAGTGTGTTGTGTGTGTCTCTGTAGTGTAGTTAGTGTGTTGTGTGTGTCTCTGTAGTGTAGTTAGTGTGTTGTGTGTGTCTCTGTAGTGTAGTTAGTGTGTTGTGTGTGTCTCTGTAGTGTAGTTAGTATAGTTAGTGTGTTGTGTGTGTCTCTGTAGTGTAGTTAGTATAGTTAGTGTGTTGTGTGTGTCTCTGTAGTGTAGTTAGTATAGTTAGTGTGTTGTGTGTGTCTCTGTAGTGTAGTTAGTGTGTTGTGTGTGTCTCTGTAGTGTAGTTAGTATAGTTAGTGTGTTGTGTGTGTCTCTGCAGTGACCCAGTGTCCCCTCCACTGTGGTTCCTCTGTTCCTGCCCTGCTTCCTGCTATTGTCCCGCTGCCGGCCTGGAGGGGCAGACCTCACAGACCTCCAGAGGAAATGGTCCAGTTCTTACCAGTCTGACAACGAGCAAAATGAACCTAGCATAAACAGTTATTTCATATGATTCATTCATCACTCTTAATGAGTAGTGAGGTTTGAAGCTTTCACATTCAAACTCAACCCTGTTATCCATTTTAGTATTTCAGGAAACCTGTAAATCCTCTCCAACACTATTAAGATGAGAGTACTCTCCACAAGGGTAATCGGCAGAAACACACAGTCCTAATAATCAGGACACAAAAGACTACAACAACACTGCCTGACTCTGTTTATGTCAAACCAAACCCCTTCACTCTGACAGTGTTTCAGCAGGACTGCACTCTCCGTTCAGAAACATCAGCCTCTCCTATCCTTACTGTTGGTCTCTGTTCAGACTCTGTGAACCTGACAGAAAACAGAGGAGGACTTCAAACGCTTAGTGTGTTTAAATGGACTCCCAATTAACACGGACTCCAAAGTATCAAACACACAAACACATCATTAATCAAGTGTTATTGTAGTTCCTAAATGATTAATCAAACGATGTTCTGAGTGGGTCAGATGGGATCAGCTGTGTGACCGTAGTACTGGACTCCAAAGATGGCCGTCGGCTCCCTCCAGGCTGCTCCTATTGGCCGGAACAGTTCCATTCTCTAACATTTAGGAGGAGAGGAGAACAGGGACCAATTTTCAGACAGTATGTCTGAGGAAGGAGAGAGAAAAAAGATGGAGGGATGGAGAGAGATAGAGAGATGGAGAGAGAGAACGAGAGTCCAAAGTGGTCACAGCAAAGAGCCCTGAGACACAAGGTAAGAAAAGGCCTTCATTCTGCTAACCTGCCATTGAGAGAAAACCCCCAGTCAGAATAATATTGGAGCTTATTTCAGTGTTGTACAACAGAGAGAGAGAGGGGGAGAGAGAGAGAGAGAGAGAGAGAGAGAGGTGTAGAGGAAGTGAGGAGACATGCGGGCAGTCACCATTGTTGTGGTGACTCAGTCCACTCAGCATTGTGACAATAAAAACACGGATCTGATGAGACAGCTGTTCATTCCCATCAACCTTCCCTGACAGCCTCCATTGTTTCAGATACCAGCGTTTCCGGTCTGAAACAACCTCAGAGCTCTGTGTTTCTCCGTACTGTGAGCACAGGGACAGGAGATTGCTGTGTACTTCATTTCCTGGTACAGAGGAGAGGAGAAAAGGAAAGGCTGTCAGAGGACTGTAGCTGGTTATACTTAGATTGATACTGTTTCTACACCTACAGGAGGTTTAAGACGTCAGAGAGAGAGACATTCAGAGAGAGATATTCAGAGAGAGACATTCAGAGAGAGACATTCAGAGAGAGAGAGAGAGAGATTCAGAGACATTCAGAGAGAGAGATTCAGAGAGAGATTGAGAGAGAACTTTATAGACTTAATCAGTCAGAGACATTGAGAGAGAGACTCAGAGAGACATCTCACAGAGACATTCAGAGAGACATTGAAAGAGACCTTTATAGAGAGTTGTCAGAGCAACATCTGCAGACCAAGCTCAACCATTTTCCTGTTAAAACTACATCCTCTCAGACCACATCCCTATTGGACGCTGAAACTACATCCTCTCAGACCACATCCCTATTGGACGCTGAAACTACATCCTCTCAGACCACATCCCTATTGGACGCTGAAGCTACATCCTCTCAGACCACATCCCTATTGGACGCTGAAACTACATCCTCTCAGACCACATCCCTATTGGACGCTGAAACTACATCCTCTCAGACCACATCCCTATTAGACGCTGAAACTACATCCTCTCAGACCACATCCCTATTGGACGCTGAAACTACATCCTCTCAGACCACATCCCTATTGGACGCTGAAGATCTCTAAGAAACAATGAGCCAAACTCACCAGCAGACACACAGGTCTGTAGTGAACACATTTATTATAGTACATGTTTATTACGTGTTTTGTCATAAAATATAAACAGGGTTCGTGTGAGGAGGGTCCAGTTAAAAACATCCACTGACAGAAACCAGACAACCAGCCTGTTTCACAACCACAACCACAACACACACACACACACACACACGCACGCACACGCACACGCACACACACACCAGTTCCTCACCGTCTCAGACGGACTCTAGGACTGCTGAGCTGGGCCAGACACACGCACACTCTCTCTCTCTCTCTCACACACACACACACACACACACACACACACACACACACACACACACACACACACACACACACACACACACACACACACACACACACACACACACACACACACACACACACACACACACACACACACACACACACAGAGAGAAGAAGCTGGGGCAAAGATTGGCACACATGTAGGAACCTAGCAGACACAAAAATACTAGGTAGGGATGGGTCCGCACGCAGTCAAAAACACATGCACGCATTCACTCACGCACACACTCACACACACACACACACACACACACACACACACACACACACACACACGTTCAGGGGGCACACATAGGTCAGGCATGTTTTATGCTGACCAATGGCTTTAGGTGGGTCTTCTTGAAGTGAACTTGCATTCCTGCCGGTTCAAACTGCAGTGTTCACTTCCTGTCCGAGAGGGGTCCAGAGAACAATGTGCAACCTGCCCCGTCGACCTGGACCCCCAGAGTCAGCAGAACCCAACACGCCCGGACCCGTAAACACAGGAAACAGAAGGGGGGGGGGGGGTCCTAAAGTGCTTGCTTTCCCCTTTGTCACAATTTGCCATAAAAAAATTACTTATCAGCTTAAAATAAAACATGAACAAAAATACATGTGAATGGTAATATAGTTAATATTCCTTAACATTTTACACTCTGAAATATCAATACAAAATAAAACAGAGGTGGAAAAGGATCACTGTCCCTCGATTTCTTTCATACATAATAACACTAAAACAATACAGTGGGATATTACGTGATAAGCATGAAGCTGTTTCAGCACAGCAGCGTTATGCGTGAGAGGGTCCTGCTAGCAGGAGTCTCATATTACTGCACATCACAAGCCAATTGTTACGAAATAAATATGAAACTCGTGTGGACAAATTCCCCGGATGCAGTTAATGGAAATAAAAAAGGATGTACACAATATAAAGAGTGTGAAGGTAGGACTATCTTTGGGTGAAGTGGTTTCCCTGTTACCTATAGAAAATATGTGCTTCAGTGTCCATTGGTCAGTTAGCGTCAGCTGATCGAGTGACCGTCCAATCCGCCATGCACCAGTAAGTCTTTTAGCCAATGAGCTGCTCCGTGACACCCCGTAAACCAATCAAGTGCTGAGTTGAGCTGTCCGTCACCCCGGCGGTCCAATCAGCCGGTGAGCTCCACAGGGAGTTCCCGGCTGCAGAGCGCCTCCCACTGGCGGGCCAGGAGACAGATCAGCCTCTCCCTGCTGTCCGCTCCCGGCACGTAGATACACCACTGCACCTCCTCGCTCTCCGTCGCACCTCCTCCTCCTCCTCCTGCTGCTGCTGCTCCTCCTCCTCCAAAGTGGTCCAGGGTGAGGTGACAGAGGAGGTCAGGACCAGGGATGTCATCAAACACCAGCGTCAGTGCCTGAGGAGGAGGAGGGGAGAGTAATATCATCATAATTATTAAAGGAATCACTGTTCAATATGAACCAGGAACACATCAGCCTGCTTCACTCTCTCCACATCAACACTGCAGAGGGAGAGCTCCTATTGGTCACTTTCTACCTGGACGTAGCTTTGATTGGTAGTTCCTACCCGGAGTAGAGCTGTGATTGGTCTGTCTTACCTAGGGGTAAGTCTGGTAGGTGTGTGTGTGTGTGTGTGTGTGTGTGTGTGTGTGTGTGTGTGTGTGAGATCTGGGGGTAGGTCTGGTAGGTGTGTGTGTGTGTGTGTGTGAGTGTGTGTGTGTGTGAGATCTGGGGGTAGGTCTGGTAGGTGTGTGTGTGTGTGTGTGTGAGTGTGTGTGTGTTACCTGGGGGTAGGTCTGGTAGGTGTGTGTGTGTGTGTGTGTGTGTGGTACCTGGGGGTAGGTCTGGTAGGTGTGTGTGTGTGTGTGTTACCTGGGGGTAGGTCTGGTAGGTGTGTGTGTGTGTGTGTGTGTGTGTGTATGTGTTACCTGGGGTTAGGTCTGGTAGGTGTTAGGGCATTCACGACTGCTGCATTTTAGTAGTCGACAACTACTCCCGAAAGACCACTAGTCGCTGGAGAAATCTTTTTTTTTTTCACCCAAAAACAATTATACATTTTCATCAAAAGGGTCTCAAACACAACCAGTAAAAGGTTAACTAATGTGAAACTACGGTATCAATCTCGCCAATAAACACCAATGTCCACAGGTTGCATAAAGTTTACATTTGTATTGGTTTATTGAAATTAAAAAAATTTTATAGTGACTGACACATTGACACGCAAAATGATCAATCGTTAACAACTGCGAGATGGAGAGGCGGACCAGCCTGCTGCTAAAGGTAAAAGATAGCTTTTAGTCATTGTTACATACTGTAAATATAATTGTATAATTATTCTATCTTGTACTCACGCAGTAGTAGGAGAAAAATCCAAATGGCTTTAACAGAAGCGCAAAATTTACTCACCATAATAATGAACGCCGAACGTTCATGACATGGTGGTAAATATGGAAGCCCATAAAGGACTTTATTCAAATGAAAATGTAAACTTGAAAATGCAAATGGGCTGATTGCATTTTCGTTTACATTTTGTCTCAAATAACACATACAAATGTGTAATCATCCCATTAGCGTTTGCATTTCCAAAGTTGGCCATGGGAGGTTTGAACTTTCGGAAGACACCGCTTGGCTACACCAAAGTATCAACTCTGTAAAATAAAAACCTTTTTTCGACACTAAAACTGTGACTTTTAGATCAATTGAAAATGTATGAATTTGTTTTGATTAATAAACGTTTAGTAAGTAACACAAATTTGGAGCATTCGCTGTTTAATCACTTGATTTAAAAAAAAAAACGAAAACACGTTTGTCTTGTCTAGAAAATGTAAACTTGAAAATGCAAATGCAATTCCACAATAGTATTATCACTTTCCACATTCGTATGTGTTATTTGAGACAAAATGTAAGTGAAAATGCAATCAGCCCATTTGCATTTTCAAAGGCTCCAATGGGCATTCTGTGTCAATATTCAAATTCAAATGCAAAAGCTGTTTGACATTACATTTTCAAAGTCCTCCCCCACCATACTGCGGACAATATTCAAATGTTAATTCAAACTTGAAAATTAAAATGTAATATATAAAATGTATCCTCATTTTCCATTTGTGCAAGCATTATTTATGTCACAATTAAAATTAAAATGCAGTTGTCAAACAATTTGAAAATGAAAAGGAAATCGCATTTGCCATTGCATTTTCAAAGACTTCATCTTCAGTACTACGCTGTGCAGTGGACAATATTCAAATGCAATACGCGAATCAGCGTTAGGAGTCTATTGCATTTGCATTTTCAAGTCACCACGCTCTCTTTGGGACAGAACATGAAAATTCAAATGCAATCTGTCAGTCCTCTCATCAAGGCGGGTCTTTAGTTAGAATGTCACTTCCTCCTTCTGTCACTTAGAATAGTGCAAGCTGTAGCTAGCGGTGTGTCTGGTGCGCCGGGAGATAACCACTTTGGCTGTTTGACAACCTAATTTTGCCATTAACAGATTAACAGATGAATTTAGCCATTAACAGATGTTCGCGACAGAACAGAGAAAGTATGTATTGCTGAGTAGGCTTCTGGAAAAGGTTTTAATGTTTTCATAAACATTCACACCTCTAGGTTTAATAATGTTGTATTATAAATATGTGGCCATAGGTACTGTTGCGCTTGTTTTGGGCAATTTTATTAAGGTGAGGTTGCTCATTTGTCTTTGAAGAGTTGGCAACACTGAGTGTTCATCTCTGCAGCAATGGCATAGGCTTATGGCTGGTGCAGGAGACATGTCCACGTCGGTGCCAGAAATGGAGCGGACCTACTCTGCAATACATACTTTCTCTGTTCTGCCGCGAACCTCTGATAATGGCAAAATTAGGTTGCCGTCAAATAGCCAAAGTGGTAATCTCCCAGCGCACCGGACACACCGCTAGCTACAGCTAGCCCTGTACTAAGTTACTGAAGGAGGAAGTGAGGTCCAAACTAAAGACCCGCCTTATGCAATGTGCAATATCAAGTAATCCATTGCTTACACTGGGTGCTACTAATAACTATTGCTCACTGGGTGCTACAATACAGCGTAACGTGACTGCGGACTGATTGTCCAGCCCATTTTAGCATTTTAAACTTTGATTGGATGTAGTGTGTCAAAGAGCACAGCCATACAGTATAAGAAAGGCAAATAAAGCTTTACGCCAGGCAGTTTCACAACCAGACCAAAATGCGACTGAACCCCCATAAATATCCGTCCATAGACATTGACGAACTGAATAAAAATTATTATTTGGCTAAAGAGATGGTTTTGTGAAGTTGCATTTAAACGTCACATTAAGAAATCATGCCATGCTGCACTAGGCCTACTAATTATACAATGTAATTATTTGCACCAGAGGCTACTTATGCATTATCAAAAGCTGCTGCAGTCTAGTTACTATAGAGTACTTCACTATTGGTTTTACTGTAGACCGTGCAGTGCTAGGTTAGGCCCTATAATTTTTGTTAATTCTGATATAAATAACCATATAGCCCCTCAGGCTTTCAGGAGAATCATAAGCACTTCTGATAAAAAAGACACGTTTTGTGTGAACCAAAATGTGTTTATTAAAATAACTTTCGCAATGCCAATATAAAATGGCCAGTTGTGCCCCTCACAACTCTGTTACAATTTCTTTAGTACTAATAATAATAGATGTAATTTATATAGCGCTTTTACAGGTGCTCAAAGACGCTTTACAAGACAGAGTAAAACAAAACAAAACTAGACAGGACAAACGTGTTTTCAGTTTTTTTTATTTTTTAAATCAAGTGATTAAACAGCGAATGCTCCAAATTTGTGTTACTTACTAAACGTTTATTAATAAAAACAAATTCATACATTTTCAATTGATCTAATAGTCACAATTTTAGTGTCGAGAAAAGGTTTTTAATTTTACAGAGTTGATACTTTTGTGTAGCCAAGCGGTCTTCCGAAAGCTCAAACCTATATGGCCAACTTTGACATTAGTTTACTTCTTTGTAGGGGGGGGGGGGGGGGGGGGGGGGGGGGGGGGGGGGGGGGGGCTGGAGCCTATCAACGGACACAGGGCGAGAGGCGGGGTAAATGTATATATTGCTACAGATAATTTGAAAAACTAACTGCCTTTACAGTTACACGGTCGTTTACCTAAATTAAGGCTAAAATATTAAATACGTGCATGCTGAAAACCACGAACTTAGCTTTTTTATGACGCGGCCCTAGTCAACAACAATTCTACGGCTCCGAACCAAAGTACTGCTTGCATTTGCGTTTATACACGCATAATCAGTGCCAGATAATCACCGGGTCGAAAACACATTTCAAAACATCTCTGTAAAATGTAAGTCCCATTGCAAGATCATTGCTCAGTATTATTTGTACATATCTGCTTATTTAGCCTATAAAGCGGTAATACACAGGCATATTCTCTCGTTGAAATAGACTATATCGTTTTCCCTGGCTCCCTCCACAGTTCTCGTCCAATCGATCTTGCAAAAGTCAAAGCCCTCTGCCCAACAAACTTCTATAATTTATACTGATGATGATCTGGATCTTTTAGCTATGTAATTCCACAGGACAAGGCTTCGGTAGACATAACAAACAGAACACGAAAGTAAAGGTCCAACTTTTCTCATGACAATTGATAGGATCACTTATCATACACATTAAGTTCTTTATTAGCAGAAGTATTTTAAATGAAACTTTTTTAAAACCGCTAGGTACATTAATATAGCCTTAACAAATGAATTACCTTGATACTTAAAATGACCCCGCAACATTAATTTAACAACTAGCTTGGCACAACGTTCCCAATGCATCACTTACATTCACAACCAATCGACAGCTAAAGTTTAAATGTAACGCGTTAGGCCTATGTAATCGTAGCCAAACCGACTGACATAACCATACATAAAACATAAAAAATATGTCTGGCTTTATGGATTTCAATCAACGCGACTGAATTCTAAACAAAACTAAAACAAACCAGCTAGCAAGCTAGTAGTAATGCTTGCTACAGGCACAGATGCATCATTTTAATTTCTACGGAAATAATCAACAACATTTATTATTTTTCCAGACATGCTGTTAGGTCATAACAAAATTATGAAAAACCAATGAACACATACACTGAGATTATGTCTCTCTATATTGTTTTCCCGTCACAAACCAAATGAAATTAGTGGAGAAAGGTATCGCTCTAACCGCTGTCCGGGCACAAGTGAAGTACTTCAAAGCATCAAATGTATCACATGCTTTGAGGGGGCGGATCTCTAATTTCCACGACGCGATTGATCTGATATTTGGCTCACTCCTCAATGAGACCTCCTTCTCTGTCCTGTGAAAAGCTGTCAAGCGACGGATGCATTTTGGGGTAGTAGCAACACAATTAAAGTATTTGAAACACATTTTAGGTCATTTATATATGACCGATCGGAGCCGTCGCGCAAGGTCAGGTCCCGAGAGGGGTTGTCTTGAAAAAGAGTCGAAGTTTGACCGTTTAATATTATGGGAAGGGACCGGAAATTTGGCTTAAACGCTAGGGGCGCACCATTTTTGACTGGCCGTTTTGATCTAAAAAAGGCAGATTCTAACTAAGTTCAGCGTCTACCGCCGCGCAGTGGTGAGTTTTAAAATTACAACTGATGTTATAGCGGTATAAATATGGAAAGATTGAATATCAGTGGCTTAAGGATGGATATGTGCTTAAACTAATTCATCAATCGTTTGATTTTAAAACATTTTTGTCCCACAGTCCGAAAACATGCAGGTTAATTGGTGACTCTAAATTGCCCGTTGGTGTGAATGTGTGTGTGTGTTGTTGTCTGTCCCTATTTGTCGGCCCTGTGATAGACTGGGGACCTGTCCAGGGTGTACCCCGCCTCTCGCCCTGTGTCCGCTGGTATTGGCTCCAGCCCCCCCCCGTGACCCTGTACAGGATAAGCGGTAAAGTTAATGGATGGATGGATGAATATCAGTGGCTTAAGGATGGATATGTGCTTAAACTAATTCATCAATCGTTTGATTTTAAAACATTTTTGTATTGAACTGCTTAAAGTTAAGGATTTTTCGAGTAAGTACGCTATTTGGAATTAACTGTGAATTAGCAAGAGCTATATAGATATTAACACTTATGTTGTGAAACAAAGTTCTACTCTTGTATGTCTTAAAAGACTCAGGCCAACAAAAACGTTATATTTGTGTCGATTCAAACAGTTTCAAAACGCTACACTGCGTGAATGTGCTGTCATTGGTTACATTGGAGCTGTTACGTTTGTCTAGCCTACATTTTCATTTGAATAAAGTTCCTTATGGGCTTCCATAGGTAAACGGTATTCCACTGTGTGAACAGATGACAAAGTAAAGCGAAATATAGGATATTGTTCGTGACACCGTGGCGTTTACGTTGAATTATTATGGTGAGTAAGTTTTGCGCTTCTGTTTGAGGATAGGATAGGCTATGTAAAGAGAAAAATACAAATGACTTAAATAGAAGCGCAAAACTTACTCGGGCATAATAATGAACACCCTAACGAGCGTTCATGGCAAAGTAAAGCGAAATATATTTTGTATATTGTAGTTCACACAGTGGAACACCGACGCGTTTACCTCCATGAACAATCGTTATGGCATTCATTATTATGGGGAGTAAGTTTTTCGCTTCTGTTTTTAAGCCATTTGGATTTTTGTCTTTATCACTATCACTCTGGGGCTTCTCGTTAACGTTGCCGCTGCTAGTGCTAGCAGCGCTAGCCATAAGGGGGTGTCTCTTTTTATGGTTACGTAAAGCTCTGGTACTGTTGTTGTACTTTGGGGTAGCCTTACATATATTGCAGCTGACCTCATTGTCTAGTACTCACTGTTGAAATACTTCCATACTATTTATTTGGGACGTACAGTTTCGTTTCTGCTCGCATATCTGGCTTTTACACGTTTTAGCTACTCACACTAGCAGTGTCGAAGTCACCATGACAACTATGTAAACGACTACGCGCCCCCAGCTGCATATCTACTGTAAATGCATTGCCACTGGTTTATTACCTCACTGCGCTCAAGAAACAGATGAACGATGAGTCTACAACGACTAGTTGACCAGTGGTTTTGATAGTCGACTAGTGGTTTGATAGCCGACTCGTCTGTGAAACCCCTAGTAGGTGTGTGTGTGTGCGTGTGTGTGTGTGTGCGTGTGTGTGTGTGTGTGATTTACCTGGGGGTAGGTCTGGTAGGTGTGTGTGTGTGTGTGGTACCTGGGGGTAGGTCTGGTAGGTGTGTGTGTGTGTGTGTGTGTGTGTGTGTGTGTGGTACCTGGGGGTAGGTCTGGTAGGTGTGTGTGTGTGTGTGTGTGTGTGTGTGTGTGGTACCTGGGGGTAGGTCTGGTAGGTGTGTGTGTGTGTGTGTGTGTGTGTGTGTGGTACCTGGGGGTAGGTCTGGTTGGTGTGTGTGTGTGTGGTACCTGGGGGTAGGTCTGGTAGGTGTGTGTGTGTGTGTGTGTGTGTGTGTGTGTGTGTGTGTGTGTGTGTGTGTGTGTGTAGTTGTGTGTGTGTGTGTGTGTGTGTGTGGGTGTGTGTGTGTGTGTGTGTGTGTGTGTGGTACCTGGGGGTAGGTCTGGTAGTGTGTGTGTGTGTGTGTGTGTGTGTGTGTGTGGTACCTGGGGGTAGGTGTGGTGTGTGTGTGTGTGTGTGTGTGTGTGTGTGTGTGTGTGTGTGTGTGTGTGTGTGTGTGTGGTACCTGGGGGTAGGTCTGGTAGCCCATCAGAACGCGGTCCAGATCGCGGATGCGGCGGGCGTCACTCAGCTGGTACTTGTCTCTGGACGGAGGCTCCTTGGCAAAGTCCGGCAGCGGGTAGCTGATGTAGTCTTCCTCCAGGAGGAAGAGGTCGGTGCTGGTCAGGATCAGGGTGCGGGGCTGGAGGACAGGCCGGGGGTCGGGGGGAGACACACACACCGGACCACTGGGGACATGAACCTGGTAAAGAGGTGTGGGATGCAATGAGTGACAGACTACCTCGGGGGGGAGAGGGGGGGGAGACACACACACCGGACCACTGGGGACATGAACCTGGTAAAGAGGTGTGGGATGCAATGAGTGACAGACTACCTCGGGGGGAGAGGGGGAGACACACACCGGACCACTGGGGACATGAACCTGGTGTGTGTGTGGGATGCAATGAGTGACAGACTACCTCGGGGGGAGAGGGGGGTGTGTTGGGACCACTGGGGACATGAACCTGGTAAAGAGGTGTGGGATGCAATGAGTGACAGACTACCTCGGGGGGGGAGAGTGGGGTGACACACACACCGGACCACTGGGGGAACCTGGTAAAGAGGTGTGGGATGTGTGTGTGTGTGTGACAGACTACCTGGGGGGGGGAGGTGGAGTGTGTGGGGGCAGACTACCTTGGGGGGGAGTGGGGGGCAGATTACCTTGGTGGGGTGGTGTGGGGGCAGACTACCTTGGGGGGGAGGGGGGGCAGACTACCTTGGGGGGAGAGGTGTGTGTGTGACGACCTTGGGGGGAGGTGTGTGGGGGGCAGACTACCTTGGGGAGGGGGGGGGGGCAGACTACCTTGGGGAGGAGAGGGGGGGCAGACTACCTTGGGGGGGAGGAGAGGAGAGGAAAGGGAGGGGGGCAGACTACCTTGGGGAGGGGGATGGCAGACTACCTTGGGGGGGGAGAGAGGAGAGGGCGGGGGGGGGCAGACTACCTTGGGGAGGGGAGAAGAGAGGGGGGGGGGGCGCGGACTACCGTGGGGGAGGAGAAAAGAGGAGAGAGGGGTGGCAGACTACCTTGGGGAAGGGGGGGCAGACTACCTTGGGGAGGGGGGGGGGCAGACTACCGTGGGGGGGCGGAGGAGAGAGGAGAGAGGGGTGGCAGACTACCTTGGGGAGGGGGGGGGCAGACTACCTTGGGGAGGGGGTGGCAGACTACCTTGGGGAGGAGGAGAAGACAGGAGAGAGGGGGGCAGACCACCTTGGGGAGGGAGAGAGAGAGAGGGGGGGGCGCAGACTACCTTGGGGGAGGAGAAAAGAGGAGAGAGGGGGGCAGACCACCTTGGGGGGGGGGGGCAGACCTTGGGGGGGGGGGGGCAGACCACCTTGGGGACCTTGGGGGGGGGGGCAGACTACCTTGGGGAGGGGGGGGGCAGACCACCTTGGGGAGGGGGGGGGAGGGGGGGGCAGACTACCTGGAAGACGAGGACGTAGAGCAGGATGTTGAAGGAGCGAGACACGGCTGCACTGGACGGACTCCTCCTCTCCGCCACGATGAAGGTCAGGTCTCCAATCTCTTCCTCACTGGGGTAGATGAACTTCACCCTGCTGGAGTGCACCAGCTCGTAGTTCTGCATCTTACCTGCAGGGGGCAGCACAGCACATACACACCATACAGAAACACATTTAAAGAAGAGCAGAGGCTCATCATCAGCATTGTTACAAAATGGCCGCTGACTGACCAGTCCTATCCTGTTCACACTGAGAACATGGTGCTCTATGTAACCCATATAGAACGTGCTGATACACGCTATGGATGCTGCTAGCTCCTCTTCTAGCTGCTATGGATGCTGCTAGCTCCTCCTCTAGCTGCTATGGATGCTGCTAGCTCCTCCTCTAGCTGCTATGGATGCTGCTAGCTCCTCCTCTAGCTGCTATGGATGCTGCTAGCTCCTCCTCTAGCTGCTATGGATGCTGCTAGCTCCTCTTCTAGCTGCTATGGATGCTGCTAGCTCCTCCTCTAGCTGCTATGGATGCTGCTAGCTCCTCCTCTAGCTGCTATGGATGCTGCCTCCTCTTCTAGCTGCTATGGATGCTGCTAGCTCCTCGTCTAGCTGCTATGGATGCTGCTAGCTCCTCCTCTAGCTGCTATGGATGCTGCTAGCTCCTCCTCTAGCTGCTATGGATGCTGCTAGCTCCTCCTCTAGCTGCTATGGAAGCTGCTACCTCCTTCATCCCCAGTACCTACACCCCCCTTTCTGTGTCCCTGGGTCTGCATACCCCCACCCCCTACCCTGTCTGTGTACCTGGACCCCCACACCCCTACCCTGTCTGTGTACCTGGGTCTGTGTACCCCACACCCCCTGTGCCCCACCCCTCTGTCATACCCGTGTCCTTGTGCCCAAACTGGGAGTAGAAGTCCTGCTCTGGGGGCTCAGGGGAGGGCAGCTTGTCCTGCAGGGAGAGGACGCTCATCAGCCGCTGGAGGAAGCGGTGAGTCCCGTAGCTGTCCCTGCTCAGACAGCACAGCACCTGCTCCGCTGACACACCTGGGGGAGAAATCAAACAGCCCTAAAGTCAGAGAGACAGGGGAGGGCTCCCTGTGTCCTAAAGACTCCTCAGTCAGGTCACTGACCTACAACCCGGAAGTACTGGTCAAAGAGGCCCACGTTGACGCTGTGTAGGTCGCTGAGCTTCATGGTCAGACTGTAGCACAGAACCAGCGCCGGGTCTCTGCACTGCCCCTGGGTCCACACTGTAGACCAGAACATAGAGATATAACTATAGAAACACACAGAACAAAACATAGACAACAGAACCACACCTCTCTCTCTGGGTTCATACTAAGCGAGGACATGGTCTTAGAGTTATAACTATAGAACCACAGTAAGAGGGGACTACAGGTATGGACCTGCTGTTATGTCCTATACCATCGTGATAAGAATATTCAGACAACATGAGAACTGATTCTATGTGAGACTGGATTACAGAGCCAGGCTTTACTGACTGAAGAATGGGGAAGAGGTTAAATGCCAGACCAACATTTTCCATGTAAAACCACCATATCTGATATATCATCAAAAGTCTCAGTTCCAACGAAACATTCAAATGTGCTGCGTTAGCAGATTATTTGTGTTTCAGTTCACCTTTCCATATCAATGTAGGCAGATGATTTAAGGCTATTGTGATTGGATAGAAAACAGCTGCTCTGCAACTTTCTACTCTGGCTGCTCTTACATGACTGGTGGCTGAGACCGGAGGTGGAGTCTTCTAACAGGAAGTAGAGTGCTTTGGTAGAGAGGAGCAGACAGGAAGTGAGCTCAACGTCAGGTGACTTGTAGAAAGCCACGGACGACCACAGGACGTGTTTGAGCTCCTCGTCTTCCATCTGACAGAAACACAATATATAACACACTGAGATGAAGTCCCAGACTAACAGACAGACAGACAGACAAAATAAATTACACTAAAATGAAGTCCCAGACTAACAGACAGACAGACAGACAAAATAAATGACACACTAAGATGAAGTCCCAGACAGACAGACAGGCACACAGACAGGCAGGCAAAATAAATAACACACTAAGATGAAATCCCAGACAGACAGACAGACAGACAGGCAGACAGGCAGACAGGCAGGCAGGCAGGCAGGCAGGCAGGCAGGCAGGCAGGCAGGCAGACAGACAGGCAGGCAGGCAGGCAGGCAGGCAGGCAGGCAGGCAGGCAGGCAGGCAGGCAGGCAGGCAGACAGACAGACAGACAGACAGACAGACAGACAGACAGACAGACAGACTAAACTAACTCCCTGTGTAGAGTAAGGTCTGGTGTGCCGGGCGGGTACCTCTGCTATGTAGCGCTGGAAGAAGGGCTGCAGGCGCGGTCCATCCAGCCTAGACAGGAGGGCCAGAGCTGGGGACAGGGAGAGGTGAGAGGGGGGCTGGTTCTCCTCAGTCAGGCTCTGGTCCAGGTCCTCACTGGGAGGTCCCAGGGGGAGACCCAGGGAGGGTCTGAGTGAGGGGGTAGACATTTATATTATATTATATTAGCTATAATCAAACACACACATACATAGACGCAGGGAGGGTCTGAGTGAGGGGGTAGACATTTATATTATATTATATTAGCTATAATCAAACACACACATACATTGACGCAGGGAGGGTCTGAGTGAGGGGGTAGACATTTATATTATATTATATTAGCTATAATCAAACACACACATACATAGACGCAGGGAGGGTCTGAGTGAGGGGGTAGACATTTATATTATATTATATTAGCTATAATCAAACACACACATACATTGATGCAGGGAGGGTCTGTGTGAGGGGGGCCACCCATTTAGATTACAGCTACTATAATATACATATATACTGTATATATATAATCAAACACACACATACATAGACTCACACTCAAAGTGCTACAGGTGATCACTGTTATTGTTTCAGCTTAACAGTGTCATCTCAGAGGGTTGGGTTTAAGGAGTAACTGCTGCAGAGATAATACTGAAGGAACATCCTGGTAGTCAACACGTCTGTCTCCAGTAATAAACATACAACACGACCCTGTGGTCTCTCTGAGGTCTCCCTGTGGTCTCTCTGAGGTCTCCAGTAATAAACATACAACACGACCCTGTGGTCTCTCTGAGGTCTCCAGTAATAAACATACAACACGACCCTGTGGTCTCTCTGAGGTCTCCAGTAATAAACATACAACACGACCCTGTGGTCTCTCTGAGGTCTCCAGTAATAAACATACAACACGACCCTGTGGTCTCTCTGAGGTCTCCAGTAATAAACATACAACACGACCCTATGGGCGATCTCCTCCAGTGTGAGCTGACTTCACTGGTCATGGATGGTCTAGTCTTATTCTACCTGTAATAAAAGTAACACTCTAACCCAGTGTGAGGGGAGTGTACCTGCTGCCTGCTGGGAGTAACAGGCTGACCCAGTGTGAGGGGAGTGTACCTGCTGCCTGCTGGGAGTAACAGCCTGACCCAGTGTGAGGGGAGTGTACCTGCTGCCTGCCGGGCTGCTGGGAGTGGAGTAACAGGCTGTGGAGCTGGTCCTCTGCTGGGGCTCTGCGTCTTTGAGGAAGGCCAGGGTCTTCACTACCTCCAGAGAGGCTCTCCTCTGGCTCAGCTGCCCCAGGAATAGCAGCCTGTCCTGGGCCACGGGGAACACCACCCTGACCCCCCTCTGGCCCAGAAGCAGGTCCACCGTATGGACACACCTAGACAGAGGTCAGAGGTCAACATTCCAATAAGAACTATTCATTTACATAAACAACAGTTCAGCCATTAAATAGAAAAGGCTTTTAGCACTTTACAATTAAACCTTTACAATTTTACAAACAAAAGTGAAAGTAAAAAAATGAATTACAGGAAATAAGACAATGAGAGGAAAATAGAATGGATTACACTAATGGATAAATAAAAAAAAAATAAGTAAAAGAAGAAAAATATATATAAAATAAAATACAGTAATCAAATGATAACCAAATAATGTTGTTGTGATCTTGAAAATGCTGACCCCTTTCTGTAAATGACCTTTCCCAAACAGACACACCTCCTGTGGAATAGTCAGGGAGTTGATAAGCCTTGCTCACTGGTTCTGGAGGGCCACACTCCACTTCTGTATCTACGGTTCTTCAGTACCAACCTGTGGTGGAAGTGATGACGCTCCAGGGGGTCGACGGCGCTGCTGCCCAGCCCAGGGGTGCTCTGTCTCGGGTGGAGTGGCAGAGAGGCCAGGGGCACCCGGACCAGCTTGGACCAGGAGGAGGAAGAGGAGGAGGAGTGTTGGGCCTCGGAGCTGTTCTCTGAGGCTGCCAGCGCTGAGAAGTCCACCTTCAGCACACACAAGTGTCTCTGGGTGAAGAAGAGGAGGCAGGGGACACTGTCCGTCTCTCTGCCCGTCTCTGGTGCCTCCCTCTGGGACAGGAGGTCCAGGCACAGTCTGGGGTCTGGTTCTGAGCTCCAGGGCGGGCTGGTGGAGGGGCTGTTGTTAGCCCCAGACAGGGCAGCTGTTTCTGGGTCCAGGATGTGCGCAGCAAAGCCTCCCTGGAGGTCCTCGTCCTCCTCCCAGGCGTTGAGGAGCGGTCGGAAGAACTGCTGAGCACTGAGGTCCGGCTCTGGTCCCGGTCCTGACCCGTTCTGAGGGTCCGAGTGAAGACGGGCCAACTCCTCCAGCTCTGTGTGTGTCTCTGTGACGCTCTGTGGGTCGGAGAAGAGGTACCAGCGCACCGAGCAGCACCGCAGCCCCAGGGAGAGGCAGCAGGACGGGACACAGAACCGGACAGGGAGGAGGTCAGAGTACCGGGCCACACAGTCTGGCCGGAGCCTGGAGGTCAGCTGGGGGATTGAGGGCGGGCAGGGCGGGCTCTGGGTCTGGGTCTGGGTCTGGGACAGTACCTCTGGGTCCGTTTGCCCCACTAGGTTTGGGGGCTCCTTATCTGAAAGATGGAACACCACCAGCCCTCTCTCCGTCAGAACCAGACACACAGCCCTCTGGTCCAGCTCAGCCTGGTCCACTCTCACACAGTAGCACCACAGGACCCTGCTGACCCGCACCTGTGGTTCTGGTTCTGGTGTCTCCTCCGGGGCCGCGGGGGGTAGGGGGGTGGAGGGGGTGGAGGGGGCGGAGCACGCGGAGCCAGAGCCCTCCTCTACAGACTCATCCAGACCCATCTCAAAGTAGCCATCTTTAGAGCCAAACCCTGGGCTGGGACTGAGGGACGGGCGGTCTGAATCTGTCCCCTCTATGCTGGGGATACCCTCCTCTTCCTCCTCCTCCTCATTCTTCTCCTTTATCTGGGTGGAGCCTGTTAAGCCCCTCCCACTTCCATCGCACTGCTCCCAGAGGGTGGAGCTGAGCCGCAGGGAGATGTGGGTAATGAAGTCTTTGTGGGAGGTGGAGAGGGACTGGAGGTAGGGGGGTAGGACTGGAGCGGTGATGTCATTGTTTCTGTGTGGTTCACCGGTCTCCGTGCAGCAGCAGCAGCAGCAGCAGCAGCTATAGGAACGGAAGAGAACTACAGTTAAACCAACGCTACACTGAGTCAGTGCAGCAGCAGCTAGGAACGGAGGAGAACTAATGTTAAACCAACGCTACACTGAGTTCACATTAAGGCCTCAGACACATACTTTGGTCTCTATAATGGAATCTACGGTTATTTTAGAAGGCAACATGTCTGTTAACATTTGGGACATACTAAAGTATTTTATTCAGACTTTTGGTTAATTTTTATAATGAAGGAACATAGAAAGGAGGATTCCTCTACCACAGTGCGCTGACCCCAGCATTGGGAAGTCCCTTGTTTGGGCTTAAACAAAACAGATCAGTGAGAAGCTGGAAATCATGGAGGAAAAAATCAAGAGTGAGACCAGCGCCCTCTACAGGATAATTTAACCATGACTGACCTCCATTTTGAGTCCAAGAAACATTTAGATAGGAGGAACACTATCTAGAAAACATCAATAAACTAATAAATACTTTTTTAAACCACAGCAGATGTAGCAGATTTCCTAGTTGCCCAAAGCGGTAGTAACCAGTTTCCCATGGCGACCAGACGTTCTGCCTGGTAACAGTGTAACAGGTTGTCACGATAACCTTTAGTTGGTACTGACCTACTGTTGCTGGGGTCAAGCTGCCTCTGTTGGTTACGGGTCACTTCACAGGATAAAGAGGTTTCAGGCTGTAGGTTATTCACCTATTCACACACAGACAGGCACAAACACACAGATATTAATGACCAAAGCCATTCAAACAAATGCACTACTTACCTAGGCTACACAACCCCTACAAAGCTAAGTGGGCGTTCAATCTTTCACCACTGATGTTGTAATAACCGATAAACTATCTTCACACTAGATTAATTGATATCAGCAAACAAACAAAAAAGAAAAGAAAAATGGAGCTAAGCGAGTGCCATTGAGATAGGTATGTCTTTTACAAGGGAGCCCTGACCAATAGGAAAACATCAGCATAAAACATTAGTACAGATGTTAAACAATAAAACAAGCAGCATAACATTAAAATGATCACATCACATGTCACTTTATTTAGGTAGAGAGCACAGAATGTTTTCACCTGTGATTGGTCTTCACTACAGGTATGGTGTACAGGTACAGAGCAGAATGGATTCACCTGTGATTGGTCTTCACTACAGGTATGGTGTACAGGTACAGAGCAGAATGGATTCACCTGTGATTGGTCTTCACTACAGGTATGGTGTACAGGTACAGAGCAGAATGGATTCACCTGTGATTGGTCTTCACTACAAGTATGGTGTACAGGTGCAGAGCAGAATGGATTCACCTGTGATTGGTCTTCACTACAGGTATGGTGTACAGGTGCAGAGCAGAATGGATTCACCTGTGATTGGTCTTCACTACAGGTATGGTGTACAGGTACAGAGCAGAATGTATTCACCTGTGATTGGTCTTCACTACAGGTATGGTGTACAGGTACAGAGCAGAATGGATTCACCTGTGATTGGTCTTCACTACAGGTATTGTGTACAGGTACAGAGCAGGGGCGGGGCAGTTCAACATCCACAGGGGTGAGTAGAATCGGAGTAACAACGGCTTCTTCTATTTGGCGCTTTACTTCTGAAACAAAATCATGGACAGCAGGAACATCTTAGATACAGCACTCCAACTCCCAGGCTAACACTTTGACATCATTTTATTTCCAAATAAAACGAAATCCTTTGAAAATAAAAAAACATAATAGAGGCATAGAGATAATCTGATTAATATAATAAAGAGGCATAGAGATAATCTGATTAATATAATAAAGAGGCATAGAGATAATCTGATTAATATAATAAAGAGGCATAGAGATAATCTGATTAATATAATAAAGAGGCATAGAGATAATCTGATTAAAAATATAATAGAGGCAGAGAGATAATCTGATTAATATAATAAAGAGGCATAGAGATAATCTGATAAATCTTGGTGTCAGTAATTATATAGGCAGTGTTGATACGTAATCATTTTATATTGAGGCCATACGTTTTCCTCTAAGGTGAATGTTTTCTTATGTGTTAATGCCAGAAGGAATCCTAAAGTCTTTGTGTATACAGAAAGCAGTTAGTGTTGGTGGAATGTTTTATTATGTTTTCGAGCCAGGATTCCTAAATGTGTATACAGAAAGCAGTTAGTGTTGGTGGCCTGCTGAGAGAAGCAGCTGTTCTGTGTCAACTCCCACACCCTAGGGACACCTAGTTACTACCTAGCACGCACACACATTATGGTCTGTATTAATATCTATGACACTGGAACATTCAGACTAGTTGTGATAGCCCCCATGTAGCTCTATGAGGCTATGAAGAGACACCTAAGCAGTGGGCCCAGGCCATTTTGAAGCTAGGCTCAGACAGACCTGGAGTCTGCCACTGTCTCCTATGTGCTACCATCTGAGAGCCCAGACTGACCCCTGATCAGCTCTTTCCCTTGCGGAGGCCTGGAGTTCCAAGGCTTAGGGGTGCAGAGGTCAGAGAGGGTTGACTAGCGTGTGGACGCAGTGTGATACATACATGATTACCTTGGCTGGAGCTGGGTGGCTGGGCGAGGGAAGGAGAGGAGCAGCGGGGCGCGGCAGCGACAGAGGAGGAAGAGGAGGAGGAGGAAGAGTGAGGTCCAGCAGTCGACAGCTTGGTCTCCTCACTGACCTGCCAAAGACAGCAGCAGCTGTCAGCATGACAGAGCCCCCATAACCCCACCCTTACCCCCCATAACCCCCCCTTACCCCCCATAACCCCACCACTACCCTGGGACAGCAGCAGAGACTGTGGGAGCAGAGCACTAAGGGCCAGGCAGCAGAGACTGTGGGAGCAGAGCACTGAGGGCCAGGCAGCAGAGACTGTGGGAGCAGAGCACTGAGGGCCAGAGCAGCAGAGACTGTGGGAGCAGAGCACTGAGGGCCAGGCAGCAGAGACTGTGGGAGCAGAGCACTGAGGGCCAGGCAGCACAGACTGTGGGAGCAGAGCACTGAGGGCCAGAGCAGCAGAGACTGTGGGAGCAGAGCACTGAGGGCCAGGCAGCAGAGACTGTGGGAGCAGAGCACTGAGGGCCAGGCAGCACAGACTGTGGGAGCAGAGCACTGAGGGCCAGGCAGCAGCCGAACGCTCCACGGGGAAGGGATGGAGGTTTATCCAGGCTAGCTGTAGGGGTTTGCAGCTGGTTCCATAGCATTGAGCTGTGCAGCGTTTGTAAGTACAGTATATAGATACAGAGGTAGACAAAGGGGGACACACAAATCACCGTCTATGTAAACTAATTTAGAGGATTATTCCCAACGTCGCCCATCAACAGTTCTACTGTGGTATGACCAGTTCAGTCAGGAATGTTTAACTATTAAAGACACAGCTGTTTGTTGGGATCATGGTTATTTTACAACCGTATTGCAAAACATTTTAATAGGTCTCAATGTGATTAGTACTTTATGGTTAAAAAAAACACTTAAATTTCATAGATAAGGTTTGGTATGTAAATCATAACAATCTCTGATGAGAGGCTGTTACAGGCTGACCCTATTGGTCATGCTGCAGTTGGAGACTAACCCTATTGGCCATGCAGCAGTAAGGGACAAACCCTATTGGCCATGCAGCAGTAACAGGCTAAAGCCCTATTGGCAATGCAGCAGTAAGGGACTAACCCTATTGCCCATGCTGCAGTAACAGATTAACCCTATTGGCCATGCTGCAGTAACAGACTAACCCTATTGGCCATGCTGCAGTAACAGACTAACCCTATTGGCCATGCAGCAGTAAGGGACTAACCCTATTGGTCATGCAGCAGTAAGGGACTAACCCTATTGCCCATGCTGCAGTAACAGACTAACCCTAATGGTCATGCAGCAGTAGGAGACTAACCCTATTGGCCATGCAGCAGTAAGGGACTAACCCTATTGGCCATGCAGCAGTAAGGGACTAACCCCATTGCCCATGCTGCAGTAACAGACTAACCCTATTGGCCATGCAGCAGTAGGAGACTAACCCTATTGGCCATGCTGCAGTAAGGAACTAACCCTATTGGTCATGCAGCAGTAAGGAACTAACCTTATTGGTCATGCAGCAGTAAGGAACTAACCCTATTGGCCATGCTGCAGTGAGGAACTAACCCTATTGGTCATGCTGCAGTAGGAGACTAACCCTATTGGCCATGCAGCAGAAACAGACTAACCCTATTGGCCATGCAGCAGTAGGAGACTAACCCTATTGGCCATGCTGCAGTGGGAGGCTAACCCTATTGGCCATGCTGCAGTAAGAGACTAACCCCATTGGCCATGCAGCAGTAAGGGACTAACCCTATTGGCCATGGAGCAGTAAGGGACTAACCCTATTGGCCATGCTGCAGTAGGAGACTAACCCTATTGGCCATGAGGGAGTAACAGACTAACCCTATTGGCCATGAGGCAGTAACATACTAACCCTATTGGCCATGCGGTTGTAAGGGACTAACCTTATTGGCCATGCGGTCCTTGGCTTCTTTGGCTTTCTGGATGGCTTTGAGAACCTCCACTGTGTCCAGCTCCTTCTCTGAGGTCACTGTGCTGTCCAGACAGACCTGCCACAGAGACACAGCAGTCAGGTCTACTACACAAGCTGCAAGCAGGCAGAACTAGTAGAGAGGAAGGATGGATTAATGGTAGAGATGAGATGTGAGAAAGAAAGAAAGAAAGAATGAATGAAAGAATGAAAAAATGAAAGAAAGAAAGAAAGAAGGAAAGGTTGTGTACCTCGGAGGCGCGCTCCCAGAACTGGGCCAGCACCTTGGTTCTGTAGTCGGGGATAATGCACATGGGGTTGCCGCTGAGGGTCAGCTTCTCCAAGCAGGGCAGCGCTCCAATGTAGCGGATCTCCTCCAGCTAGAGCACACACACCAAAGAGAGAAGATCTGTGTCACATTGTTTTAACACGGTGCCGTGCTCAGCTTAAAGCCTTATCAAGGGAGTCTTTGTTTATCATTGTAGTCTCAGCAAACCAGTCAGTCAGTCAGTCAGTTAGTCAGTCAGTACCTGGGTCAGTCAGTCAGTCAGTACCTGGGTCAGTCAGTCAGTCAGTCAGTCAGTCGGTCGGTCAGTAGTACCTGGGCCAGCTTGTTGTGACTGAGGTCCAGGTTGCAGAGCGAGTAGAGGCGAGTGAGTCCAGACAGACTGTCCAGCTGGTTCCCAGCCAGGCTGAGGGTCTTGATGTTCCCCAGCCGAGTGTGCGCTCCCAGCAGGGAGGAGAGCTGGTTGTAGGACAGGTCTACGTGCACCAGGCTATACAGGTGCTGAAACACACACAGTAGGAGTTACGCTTATCTTTCTTGTCACTTATTCCATTTCATCCTAATACATGGATAACGAGTATGTAAAAGGTAAATGTTACTTTAAAGCTATTTGAATGACAGACTACGTGATGTGTTTTGATGGTTGGAAACACATTATATCATACAGCATGTATAATTTAGTCCTAGAGCTGATATCAAGATGATTGGTCACATTACACATCTCGCTGCTGTGGGAAACGAGATGCAGCACCAAACTGCTATATTTCTCTGTGCCTCTGTGAGGTCATTTGAGCAGACTGTCTCTTTAAGAGGACTCAGGTGGGAGGGGTTTACCTGTGAGGTCATTTATGCAGAATGTCTCTTTAAGAAGACTCAGGTGGGAGGGGTTTACCTGTGAGGTCATTTGAGCGGAATGTCTCTTTAAGAAGACTCAGGTGGGAGGGGTTTACCTGTGAGGTCATTTGAGCGGAATGTCTCTTTAAGAAGACTCAGGTGGGAGGTTACCTGGAGGTCATTTGTGCGGGCTGTCTCTTTAAGAGGACTCAGGTGG
The DNA here is from genome assembly GCA_026901105.3 of Galaxias olidus. Lineage (NCBI taxonomy): Eukaryota > Metazoa > Chordata > Actinopteri > Galaxiiformes > Galaxiidae > Galaxias > Galaxias olidus. The sequence goes on from JAPMUY010001145.1 coordinate 133,171, forward strand.
GAGGGGCTTACCTGGAGGTTGTCCACTGATGCCAACTGGTTGTGACTCAGGTCCAGGAACTCAACTTTTGGTATTAATTTCTGTCAAAAGAAAGAAAATAATATCTAATTATTAGTACAAATGAGCTGTAGAGGCAGCCCCCGCCCTTTCACATCTAAACATTACATCACTGCATGGCTAGCCAGCTCAGCCTGACAGACTTATCTCACAGTCTCTCACAGCTCTGCCTGACAGACTTATCTCACAGTCTCTCTATTAGGGCTGCCACTGGCCTTGGTTCCAGCTTCTATACATTGGTTCCAAAGCCTGGGGAAGACTGACAGTGAAAGTCCATAGGAAGGAGGTGGAGACTAGCAACGTGCTACAATTCCTAAAGTAACCAATGAAGTGTTGAAATAGGCGGAGCTTCAAATACAGACTAACACTTAATAGCCAACCACAAAGCAGGAAAACGGTCTGTCTTGTACTGGGGGTGGTTACGCCAATAGATTTCCATCTCTACGGTTTCACAAAAGAGTGAGCGACATCTGTAAGTGTCAATCAAATGCGTGCCTTCCAGATTCGAAGGCCAAGAGAAGAGGAGAATCATATAGGAAAGTCTCCAGACCTCCAGTTGAGTTTGAAAGAATGAGATTTGGAGGGATGGCTTCACGAGAGTCTCTCTATATGTCTCACCACAGACTGCTCTATGGAGATTATGTGGTCTATATGCCTCACTACAGACTGATCTATGGAGGTGATGTGGTTAGTGGTCTATATCCCAGACTGCTCTATGGAGGTGATGTGGTAAGTGGTCTATATCACAGACCTCTCTATGGAGGTGATGTGGTTAGTGGTCTATATATCTCACCGCAGACTGATCTATGGAGGTGATGTGGTATATATGTCTCACCACAGACTGGTCTATGGAGGTGATGTGGTCTATATGTCTCACCACAGACTGCTCTATGGAGGTGATGTGGTCTATATGTCTCACCACAGACTGCTCTATGGAGGTGATGTGGTCTATATGTCTCACCACAGACTGGTCTATGGAGGTGATGTGGTCTATATGTCTCACCACAGACTGGTCTATGGAGGTGATGTGGTCTATATGTCTCACCACAGACTGCTCTATGGAGGTGATGTGGTCTATATGTCTCACCACAGACTGGTCTATGGAGGTGATGTTGTCTATATGTTTTACCACAGACTGCTCTATGGAGGTGATGTGGTCTATATGTCTCACCACAGACTGGTCTATGGAGGTGATGTTGTCTATATGTTTTACCACAGACTGGTCAATGGAGGTGATGTGGTTGTGGCTGAGGTCCAGGGTGGTGAGGTTCCTCCACACCGGGATGACTGCAGTGACGGGACAGGCGGTGTCGCCCCCCTCAGCCTCCCACTGGGGGAACATGCTGGCCTCTGGCACCAGGATGTCCTACATACACACACACACGCACACACACGCACACGCACACACGCGCACACGCACACACCAAACATAAAGGGCAAAAATTTTAAAGTGTATCCTCTTACATAAGTAGTTTTATTAGATTACTATTAACATTTTATAATTTCGGATATAAAACAAAATAAAACAATTATTTTAGATGAGAAGAATGTTTGTGAATGCTGTTGGCTAGCCTACCATCATGCAGTCATTAAAGATTACAGAGGAATGGTTGTGAATGAGCTGAGTGGCTAATAATAATAATAATAGTTCATTTTATTTAGTTTTTAGCGCTTTTCTCGAGACTCAAAGCGCTTTACACAAATTGGTCGCCAATTAATTACAAAGAACGAACAACGAATGGACCGACAGCTATCAAACACAACACTCAGTCTGAGTGATACCACGGCAGCCAATTTGCGCCAGACTTGCTCACCCAACATATAATTAAGGACTTGCTCACACACAAAGGACACACAGACCGACTCCAGGTGAATTGGCAGTGACTGGTCAGGGCACTGGTTGGAGAATGGAGCATGTTTTTTGATGGAGGGAGGAAACCGGAGTACCCGGAGGAAACCCACACAAACACGGGGAGAACATGCAAACTCCACACAGAAAGGCCATTGGGTCAGATGGAGTTTGAACCCAGGACCTTCTTGCTGTGAGGCACCAGTGCTAACCACTGAGCCACCGTGCTCCCCCCCCCAAATGGCTAGCCTACCATCATGCAGTCATTTTAGATTACAGAGGAATGGTTGAGCTGAGAGGCAGTGTGCTGTTGGCTAGCCTACCATCATGCAGTCATTTTAGATTACAGAGGAATGGTTGAGCTGAGAGGCAGTGTGCTGTGGGCTAGCCTACCATCATGCAGTCATTTTAGATTACAGAGGAATGGTTGAGCTGGGAGGAAGTGTGCTGTGGGCTAGCCTACCATCATGCAGTCATTTTAGATTACAGAGGAATGGTTGAGCTGAGAGGCAGTGTGCTGTTGGCTAGCCTACCATCATACAGTCATTTTAGATTACAGAGGAATGGTTGAGCTGAGAGGCAGTGTGCTGTTGGCTAGCCTACCATCATACAGTCATTTTAGATTACAGAGGAATGGTTGAGCTGAGAGGCAGTGTGCTGTGGGCTAGCCTACCATCATACAGTCATTTTAGATTACAGAGGAATGGTTGAGCTGAGAGGCAGTGTGCTGTGGGCTAGCCTACCATCATGCAGTCATTTTAGATTACAGAGGAATGGTTGAGCTGAGAGGCAGTGTGCTGTGGGCTAGCCTACCATCATGCAGTCATTTTAGATTACAGAGGAATGGTTGAGCTGAGAGGCAGTGTGCTGTGGGCTAGCCTACCATCATGCAGTCATTTTAGATTACAGAGGAATGGTTGAGCTGAGAGGTCATTTTAGTGAATGGCTGTGAGAGGCAGTGGCTAGCCTACCATCATGCAGTCATTTTAGATTACAGAGGAATGGTTGAGCTGAGCGGCAGTGTGCTGTGGGCTAGCCGACCATCATGCAGTCATTTTAGATTACAGAGGAATGGTTGAGCTGAGAGGCAGTGTGCTGTGGGCTAGCCTACCATCATGCAGTCATTTTAGATTACAGAGGAATGGTTGAGCTGAGAGGCAGTGTGCTGTGGGCTAGCCTACCATCATGCAGTCATTTTAGATTACAGAGGAATGGTTGAGCTGAGAGGCAGTGTGCTGTGGGCTAGCCTACCATCATGCAGTCAGCCGTCTGGTGGACACTCATGGTGACCAGACAGGACCTCAGACACGGCAGGCCACTGATCTGCTGAGAGCTGCACTCGCTGATCTGAGGTCAGAGACAAAGAGTCAGTTACAGAGAGCATCATTGTGTTACAGTTACTAACTTAAAGTTAGAGTTTCCAGTAAGAGAGAGGGTTAGAGATTCCAGACAAATAGGAGGGCCTTAAACACTTCAAGGTCAAAGGGCAGGGAGTCTAAACACAGGGAGCTCACCTCTATCTGCAGGAGGGCTTTAAACACGGCCAGGTCAAAGGGCAGCTGGTTTTCATGAATGTTGCTACTTCCCATCTCACCTATACTTCCTGTTACCTGTCAAACCACAAGACTTAGGTCAAAAACATCATCTCACACATACACACACACACACACACACACACACACACACACACACACACACCCCTATATACTGTATATAGATAAGCTAATAAGCTAACAATAAGATAACAGATGTGAAATATGTAGTGACACCTTGAGGTATCTCAGCCTGCAGGTGAAGTCCAGGATGTGTCCCAGGTCAGCTTTGGAGTCTCCGTTAGCACAGGTGGGCGTGGCCAGCTTCAGCTGCTGGCTGATGGCGTGGAGCTGGAGGGGCCGGAGAGAGAACACCTCACCTGCCGCTAGGAGCTGCTCACCTGTGGACACACACACACACACACACACACACACACACACACACACACACACACACACACACACACACACACACACACACACACACACACACACACACACACACACACACACACACACACACACACACACACACACACACACACACACACACAGTGATTTAGCCAGTCTCCTCATCACCTCAGCATTGTTATCATCACACCAAAACAGTGATTCAGTTAACGGCGTGGTTGCCATGGAAACAGACCTTGGTGAAACAGCTGCTCCGCCAGAGAGGCTGTGATCCCGTTGACGTCCTGTGGAAACCCAACAGAAGAAGAGCTGATTTACAGTCTGAATATTAATAAACCACATAGGTCTGCTCCCATCATGCATTAAATACAAATCTAATACTAGATTTCTGGAGCCAATGCTGATATTATAATGCCATTTTAAACAATGCTACTAGTACTCTATCTGCAAGTACCCAAATCTATCCAACAATAACATCCAAAGATTGGCCAAGTTTGTTCATACTGAGGTTAGCCTTGGCTTTATCTTCAGGCCAATGTTAAGAGCCCGCCACAGTATCATAAAACCAACAAAAACAGCACAAGTTTTTATCAACAAAACAAAGAAATGCATGAACAGACAAGCCTCAGGGAATGTTTAACTAGATAAGAACAAAAGCCATAAAGAAGTCGAGACGGTCTAGAGACAGACTTAACTAAACGCTGTAACTGTTCCTCTCCGGGAACCATCACCTTACCGCGGTGGAGAGGTTTGTGTGTCCCTATGAACCTGGGGGCTGTGTTGTCTGGAACCTTGTGTTCCTGGTAGGGTCTCCCATGGCAAATTGGTCTCGGGGGAGGGACCGGACTAAGAATGGTTCAAAAACCCTCAGGAAACAAACTATAAGAGAGGATGATACCCGGCCCGGAGGAAGCCCGGGGTCCCCTTCTGGAGCCAGGCCCAGGAAGAGGACCCGTCAGCGAGCGCCTGGTGGCCAGGCTTGCCACGGAGCCCGGCCGGGCATAGCCCGAAAAAGCAACATGGACAACACAAACGTCTCGCCTTCTCCGTCCCGTGGGCTCACCACCCGCGGGAAAAACCAAGGGGGTCGGGTGCGCTGCCAGAAAGGTGGCAGTGAAGGCAGAAGCTTTCGACTGATCGGACCCGGGTGGCAGAGGCTGGCTTTGGGGACGTGGAACGTCACCTCTCTGGGAGGGAAGGAGCCGGAGCTTGTGCGGGAGGTGGAGCGCTACCAGCTGGATCTGGTGGGGCTTACCTCTACGCACAGCCTCAGCTCTGGAGCCTCACTTCTGGATAGGGGTTGGACTCTATTCTTCTCCGGAGCTCCCCAGGGTGAGAGGCGCAAGGCTGGTGTGGGGATACTCACGAGTACCCGGCTAAGTGCCTCTATGTTGGAGTTTACCCCAGTGGACGAGAGGGTCGCCTCCGTACGCCTGCGGGTCATGGGGGGGAAAACTCTGACTGTTGTCTGTGCCTATGCACCGAAAAGCAGTTCGGAGTATTCGGCCTTTTTGGAGACCCTAGATGGAGCCTTGTATGGGGCTCCTGAGGGGGACTCTGTAGTCTTGCTGGGGGACTTCAACGCACATGTGGGCAATGATGGAGACACCTGGAGAGGCGTGATTGGGAGGAACGGCCTCCCCGATCTGAACCCGAGTGGTGGCTTGTTATTGGACTTCTGTGCTAGTCATGGAATGGCCATAACGAACACCATGTTCGAACATAAGGATGCTCATAAGTGTACCTGGTACCAGAGCACCCTAGGCAGAAGGTTGATGATCGATTTTGTTATCGTATCATTGGACCTGAGGCCATATGTTTTGGACACTCGGGTGAAAAGGGGGGCAGAGCTGTCAACTGATCACCATCTGGTGGTGAGTTGGGTCAGGTGGCAGGGGAAGCCTTTGGACAGACCTGGTAAGCCCAAGCGTGTAGTGCGGGTGAACTGGGAACGTCTGGAGGAGTCCCCGGTCCGGGAGGCCTTCAACTCACACCTCCGGCGGGGCTTCTCTGGCATCCCTGTGGAGGCTGGGGGCATTGAACCGGAGTGGGCGATGTTCAAAGCCTCCATTGCTAAAGCTGCGTCTGAGAGTTGTGGTCTCAAAGTCTTAGGTGCCTCAAGGGGCGGTAACCCTCGAACATCCTGGTGGACACCGGTGGTCAGGGGATCCGTCCGATTGAAGAAGGAGGCCTTCCGGGACATGCTGTCCCGGGCGACTCCGGAGGCAGTTGCAGGGTACCGACAGGCCCGAAGGACTGCAGCCTCGGCCGTGGCAGAAGCAAAGCAGCGGGTGTGGGAGGAGTTCGGAGAAACCATGGAGAAGGACTTTCGGCTGGCGCCAAAGCGGTTCTGGAAGACCATCCGACACCTCAGGAGGGGAAAGCAGGGAACCATTCAAGCTGTATACTGTAAGGATGGGACGTTGTTGACCTCAACTGACAAGGTGATTGGGAGGTGGAAGGAGCACTTTGAGGAACTCCTGAACCCGACAAACCCACCCTACATAGTAGAGACAGGGCTGGAGGATGATGGGGGATCAGCATCAATCTCCCTGGCGGAGGTCACTGAGGTAGTCAAACAACGCCACAGTGGCAAAGCTCCAGGGGTTGATGAGCTCCGCCCAGAAATGCTGAAGGCTCTGGGTGTTGAGGGACTGTCATGGATGACACGTCTCATCAACATTTCGTGGAAGTCGGGGACAGTACCTAAGGAGTGGCAGACCGGGGTGGTGGTTCCCCTGTTCAAAAAGGGGGACCGGAGAGTGTGTGCCAACTACAGAGGCATCACATTACTCAGCCTCCCCGGGAAAGTATACTCCAGGGTGCTGCAAAGGAGGGTTCGACCGATAGTCGAACCTCGAATTGAGGAGGAACAATGCGGTTTCCGGCCTGGTCGTGGAACAACGGACCAGCTTTTTACCCTCGCGAGGATCTTTGAGGGGGCCTGGGAGTATGCCAATCCGGTCTACACGTGTTTTGTGGATTTGGAGAAGGCGTATGATCGGGTTCCCCGGGAGATACTGTGGGAGGTGCTGCGAGAGTATGGGGTGAGGGGGTCTCTACTCAGAGCCATCCAATCTCTGTACTCCCAAAGCGAGAGCTGTGTCCGGGTCTCCGGCAGTAAGTCGGACTCGTTTCCGGTGAGGGTTGGCCTCCTCCAAGGCTGCGCTTTGTCACCTATCCTGTTTGTGGTATTCTTGGACAGGATCTCACGGCGTAGCCGCGGGGGAGGGGGCTGCGGGTTGGTGGGCAGAGGATTGCATCACTGCTTTTTGCAGATGATGTGGTCCTGATGGCATCATCAGTCTGCGACCTGCAGCACTCATTGGATCGGTTCGCAGCCGAGTGTGAAGCGGCTGGGATGAGGATCAGCCCCTCCAAATCTGAGGCCATGGTTCTCAGCAGGAAACCAATGGATTGTCTACTCCAGGTAGGGAATGAGTCTTTACCCCAAGTGAAGGAGTTCAAGTATCTTGGGGTCTTGTTCTCGAGTGAGGGTAAAATGGAACGAGAGATGGGCCGGAGAATTGGAGCAGCGAGTGCGGTGTTGCAGTCGCTCTATCGCACCGTTGTGACAAAGAGAGAGCTGAGCCAGAAGGCAAAGCTCTCAATCTACCGGTCTATCTTCGTTCCTACTCTCACCTATGGTCATGAAGGGTGGGTCATGACCGAAAGAACGAGATCGCGGATACAAGCGGCGGAAATGAGTTTCCTCCGGAGGGTGGCTGGCATCTCCCTTAGGGATAGGGTGAGAAGTTCAGCCATTCGTGAGGGACTCTGAGTAGAGCCGCTGCTTCTTTGCGTAGAAAGGAGCCAGTTGAGGTGGTTCGGGCATCTAGTAAGGATGCCACCTGGCCGCCTCCCTAGGGAGGTGCCCCAGGCACATCCAGCTGGGCGGAGGCCGCGGGGCACACCTAGGACCAGGTGGAGGGAGTATATCTCCACACTGGCCTGGGAACGCCTTGGAATCCCCCAGTCAGAGCTGGTTAATGTGGCCCGGGAAAGGGAAGTTTGGGATGCCCTGCTTGAACTGCTACCTCCGCGACCCGACCCCGGACAAAGCGGATGACGATGATGATGATGATGATGATGATGATGATGTAACTGTCAAACAGTGATTTTGGTGTGGACAGCTGGAGCATTAACGTTGCTTTTACAACAGTAGTTTCCAGTGCCCTAGATTGTACCACTTATGTGCATGGTATGTGGTGTATTTCTGTTGCTATTGATCTTACTATAAAGTGCACCATATTGTTTAAAGTTAGAATTAATGTGATGTTACACCACTAGCATTGTGTGATGATTAATCATCTTAATTTCCACTCCTAGGAAAGATCAAACAACAATGTAATAAAATTATAATATGATAAAATGCTGCTGTGTGTGTGTGTGTGTGTGTGTGTGTGTGTGTATGTGCTTACGTATTGGTGGAAGAGGAGAAAGCAGGAGAGGGCTTTGGGAGTGGTCATGGGGAAGTTGGCCAGCAGGGTCTGCAGATACACCTCCAGCTCCTTCTGTCTCTTCTCCACCAGGCCGCGAGAGTTCTTCCCTGAAACAAAATGGCTGACATTAGTGCACCCGGACCTGGACGTGAAAACTCTGACATTAGTGCACTCGGACCTGGATGTGAAAACTCTGACATTAGTGCAGCTGGACCTGGACGTGAAAACTCTGACATTAGTGCACTCGGACCTGGACGTGAATACTCTGACATTAGTGCACTCGGACCTGGACGTGAATACTCTGACATTAGTGCACTCGGACCTGGACGTGAATACTCTGACATTAGTGCACTCGGACCTGGACGTGAATACTCATGATATAACACTTTGAATGTGACTCGTTGAATGTTGGTAAATGTATCCTGAACATAGTCTAACATTGTAGTTGATGCCTGTGCAGTGTTTCCCAACCTCAAAGGCTCCTCTCTCCCACTGATCCAGTGTACAAGTCCGTCTTCAATTGACTACCTTCACTTCTCGACTACCATCTTACATTCAGAGACTGGCTGTTTGTTAGCATGTCCTTACCAATCATCTTCTTTGGTGGCAACAGATGCTTGTCAACTTTCTTTTCAGCAGCAAGCTGGGGAAAAAAACAAAAAACATTGACATTGTCAAATAAATACTTAAATTATTTTGAGATCCTGTAAAATGTTTGATTTAAACTGTTGAAAACCACCATACGATAATATATAAACTGCCATAGTCTCATAATTCACAAACATTGACAACTTATACATTAAACTCTGTTTACCTTAACATATGTAAACACTGCTTAACAAGTTCGACATAACTTACTTTTTCATGCAGGTCATGGAAATCACTGTAGCGATGCTTAATGGTCCATCTAGAGTCTCCAACTGTGACCTCGATAATGTACACCTAGATAACAATATTACTCAGAAGTCACGACCAGAGTATATCTAATACTGTCTGATAGATTTCTGTTTGACAAACGCCCATCCTAACTTTTGCCTGTTCCTATAGCCTGGAATATCTGGGAATTTCTGAAAATGGCTTATTAATTATAAAAGAAAAACCACTAATGTGGAGCATTATGGGTGGATTCTACGATTCTAACATGCGAGTCACATCTGCAAGTTACGGACTACTTTTAAATGAAGTCATTATGAAAATAGTTGAATGTGCTTTCACTTGTGGCTGACTCTGCCAGTAGATAACCACAAGGAGAAAATACAGCGTAATTATGAAAGGATGACCACAACCCCAACTGAACTTACACGGGCGAGAACAGAGTGTACTAATTCATGTCCCCAGTTGAGGGTCAATAGAAATCGATCTAGTTCGGCAATGTCATGCAACAAAACTGACTTGAATGACAACGCGGATATTAAACCTTAAAAAACAGCGGGGCCAAAGTTTACAAGCACTCATAGCACTGACTGAGGATATTTTCTGCACGTCACAACAAACAGCTAACGTTAGATGGCTAGTTTAAACCATGAGCATTAGTAGCATGCGTTAGCATATGATGGTGAAAAACATAACAAATTAAAACAGTATGCCTAAGGTTTAATCGTGAACATTGAAATCTCGTTGCATTTATTACCTTTTCTGTACGTTATAATATAGCAGCTAAAGACAGCCATCTAATGTTAGATAACCTTGTTTTAAAGCCATAGACATTACTAGCATTTGTATGCTCAAACTAGCATTGCATAGCAAAAAATGTAACGTTAGCGTACTGTATAGTTTTCAACGAGCTCCGACCCGACGATTGAAACTATTCGGTCGCTGACTTCTTCTGTAAAAGTTACACAATCCATAATGCTCACTTAATCTGCATATGCGCCGGACAAGAAATATAAAACATGAATTAATTTTCTATGAGATTGCTCGGGGGTGGTTAGCTCTTGCTATCTCAAATTTAGCGCCATCTTTGTTGTGGAGGCAGCAGCTGACTGTTTCAAATATGTAAAAACTTTATTAATTACGTTTAAACAAATAACTGTGGCCATCCTAAGCATTTGTATACAAGCTGAAAGGCATTTCTTCGAGGAAGGAATGATATCCAGGGATATCAAATATATGAATATGGACGCTTCAGTAATTTTACTGCACTGAATTTCGATGATTAGTGTTGATCAAGGCTTCAAATAAAAAAGTCAGAAAACGTATTGTAACATATACTGGTTGCCTGGTGGGACGTTAATTGCAATTGTGGAACAACAAAGTTTTGTAAAGACTATAAATCATGAGAATATAATTAATTACTAGACCGCTCTGGAGGACTGCTAAAGGATAAAGGAGAGAAACAATCGAGATGAGTCATGAGTCTGAATAAGTAGTAACGATGTAGCCCAAAAAGCAATGATACACCCAGACTCTGCAGACTCTCCGCGGATGCAAATGGTTGATTGAAATTAAAAGATTTAAAAAAATGTAGTAGGCCTTTTCAATATTCAACTTGAGATCAATTGTAATTTGAGTTTTAATATAGGCCTATCCCGGGAGAATCAAACTACTGTATTGTTGAAATGTTAAGAATATGCAGCCTATGGAGTTTTACAGGAGGGCTCATCATCACATATATATATATATATATATATATATATATATATATATATATATATATATATATATATATATATATATATATATATATACATATAATACCAATGTCATTAACCGTTGCTCTTCGGGCCACTATCAATATGAACTAATATATTAGTGACCTTGTTTCTCTGAGCCCTTATGAAAACTCTTTAACTGAGTTGTGCAGTCCCGTCATATTGGCGCTTCCCATTGTGGTTGGCACACAGCTATGACAGGCGAAAACGTTTTTAATATAAATTATTATTGACAATTAATATCATATATCACACATGGAGAAATATCATAAATTTGACACGAAACATTTTGAAAGCGACAAAAAATATTGAGGGATAACTGGGGTGGTAGGACCTTATTAGATCGTAATAGCCGCCACGGAGGATGACAATATACCGCACACACTGTAGGTGGCAGAATGCACATAAAAACTGGGTTGCACGCCGCCAGGACAAAATATGAACTAGGGCTTGCCTAGAGCCCAACGTGAATTACGTGCTTAACGTGTAGTGTACGGAATAATAGACTTAGACTGACAAGAAAAAAATAATAACAACATAGGGTCGTTTTCATGTCCCAGATCTTTTGTCACATAGCATAGCATTGCAAAAACGTCTCACTGTCTCACTGAAATACTTCATCACACTAAAAGTACACGATATAGAAAGAAATTAGGTGTTGACTGCTCTCTGTTTACCATAAAACCTGTTCCTTTATTGAGCCAAAACCAGACATGAATTCAGTGTAATAACAGTTTGACAAACGGTAGTGTCCTTCTAATAAAACAATTACATAAAGGTTTTAAACTTTTATTAACACATTTTGCATGAGTGTATCTACATGTTTTTTCCCCTCTCTGGCATGGACACAACTTCACATTCATTTATTAACAATGGAATATTTTCTTGTGAGTTATCTTGCAATTATCACGTGCACTCTTATATGTGGCTATCGTAATCCATCAATAATTGCTAAACTGTGAATGATTGTTTTTGATCCAATCAATATAATCTAAATCAATAAACTATATAAATAATGCTTTAAAATATTTTCAATAATATTTTTGCAGCCGTGAATAAATAAAGCTTCCTCACTTTTAAAGTGCTAAACATTTCCATAAAATTTATATTTCTTGGCTCGTCACACGAAATTACATTAGCTACGTTGTAACAATAAAAGTTAGACTACAGCTATTCGCGCGGAGAGGGAGCTGAATGGAACGATCCATTCTGTGTGGGGGAGGTTGGTCATGTTTTCGGTTCTCAAATGAAAAACTTTGTTATTCATATCTTCTTCAACCATAAAATAAAATACTTTAAATCAACAGATGATTCAGATACATACAACGTAATAGCCCTTTAAAAAGCATTCCCCCCACGCACATACACTGGGTTGGATTGCTCCAAGTGTTCATATATCGAGTGGCTCGCGCTGAGAGGCGAGTGAGCGTCAACTGTCAAAGTTGTCAGACACAAGACATTGCCGCAGATATAGACTCATATTAGCCAGCTATTATATAGGAGAAACCAAAACACACCAGCATTTAAAGACATTTTGGTTTACTACAGACAATTTGTCTCGATTCACAGCAAGACTAACTAAATTAGAAAACAAAGCTTGGGTGTGACAGGTAGCCCTGCTAGAAGAGCTGCCAGCGGTCAAGCTGCTAGGAGAAGGATCAGGCTATGTACTATCTAAAGCCAGTGGTCAAGAAAAAACCCGAAAGGATAGTAAAAAGGTAGACTAACAGGGGTATTCGTGAGCATACACGAATCCCCAGATAAATCATTCTTTGTTCTCGCCGCTGTGTGCAGCTGAGGAGATAATGTAAGCTGAGAAAGGAAGCTCAAAGCTGAGACGAGCAAGCAAATGCTTTGTGAAGAAGATATGTGTGGAGGAAATGACCTGGTGCGTCCATGGCAAGGCTTTAGCAAGATAACCAGTAAAGACGAGGAGAAGCAGAGGAGAGGGGACAGCGCCAGGCACAGTTGGTACAAAAGTGGCAGGAGGCAAGGGAGCCGCGGGAAGTGTGGGGGGGTGAGCGGGCATCAACGCCCCCAACAGTTCAACCGAAACAACCGAACAAGACCACCGCGACCAACGGGGATGATGCGATCACTTCGACCTGTCAACATTAAAGGAAACAGGGCTCGAGGTATGAGGGCTCCTAAAAACACTAACCAGTTTTTAATGCATGAGAAATACCAGATGCTTCACATGCGATCAGACTCCATTGGCACTGACAGTGGTTCTGATAGCGAACTGGATTTCACGGACATGGACTCTTATCTGCGTGTACTTGAGAACGCAAGGGGCGCTCTACTTGACAGTCCCGATCTCTCTCCTCGTCGGCCAGTCCGGTTTTTCCCTCGACAGTTGGCGAAGTGCCAGCAGCAGTTCCCCTTCTTTCCATTCCAGAAGGATTTCCACCAGGAAGAGAGTCTGCAGTACTTTCCATCAGAGGACGACGTAATGCAAAGTGAAGATTTCATGCAAAAAGACTTTATTGAATTCTGTGACACATTCAGTGGAAGTGGGAAGGACACGGTGTAAAAAGGGGTATGGGGGGTAATGCCATTTGTTAATATTAATAATTCATCTGAAAAGTATAAATGTATTAGTTGAAAGCTATGATTTATTTCTATCTGTTCCAACGTGTTATTGATGGGGTTGTGTTACAAACAAAATGGATTTGGTAGGAGTGAGCACGAACAGCCAATCAGCTTCGAGCTGGCAGAATTATCTCACTGTCATTACAAAGGCTTGATACTGCAGAACACCAAGACTAAATAAAAGGCTTTCAACTAGTTATGATTGTCTCTGTCATTCAATATGCATTTACAATTATTGATAGATAACACATTTTTTTAACAACGCTAGAAAAACAACAACATGGTCAAGTTGCTGATTATGATTATGTCATAATTTTATTTTAGACTAGCTGTGGTCATAGCAGCAGAATTCACTGAGACATCAAGGCTATTTTAGGCTAACAATGTGATAGTTCTGTGGTTACTACAGCACTAAACAGGGCAGTATTGAATGTTCAGTGGTAATGAACAGGACATACCGCACCCAGTGCTTATCAGAGGTAGAAGTGTAAATGTCTTAGTTTTGTGTGTGTGTGTGTGTGTGTGTGTGTGTGTGTGTGTGTGTGTGTGCTCACTGGCACAGGATATATAGACTCTTATTACAGACAGTAGTCCGTTTTGTAATTATATATTCAGGTGTAGAACCATTTTAAACTTCCTAAAGGTTTATACATTTCTACAGACAGAGCTGACCTGAGCTGTCTTACCAAACAGCACTATCTGCCATTTAAGACGAGCTACACCAGAGTGGGCTTTGGCCCAGCTGAGGCTCAAACAGGATTATACACATAATGATCACAGGCTTATACAGAGACACAGCAGAGCACAGCTCTCTAACACAGGTAGTGTATTACTCATAGCACAGCTGAGTCTCCCCCCCCCCCCCCCTCTCTCTCTCTCTCCTGCTGCTGAAAAGATCATTGTGCTTGCCTAGAGTGATAACAGAGACAGAGAGGAAGGGTGCTTACTGAAGAAGGGAGAGCAGAGGAGGAGGCATATTGAAGGAGAGAGGGAGCAAGAGAAAGGGAAGGGAGGCTTATTTAGGGAGAGGAAGAGGCATGAGAATACAGTTAATGAAAGAGTGAGAGAGAAAGGGAGAGAGAGAAAGGGGAGGCTCATTTAGGGAGCGATAAAGAGGGAGGTATGAAGACAGGGGAAGAGACATGCGAGTACAGTTAATGAAAAAGAGAGAGAGAAGAGAGAGAGGAGAGGAGAAAGAGAGAAGCAGAGTGAGAGGGAAGAGTAAAAAAGAAATGAGAGGTGAGGAGGGGGAAGGGGGTGAGTAAACAAAGTAGAGAGTGATAGAGGCAGCGCGGTGGGGGAGGGGAGTGTGTGTGTAGGGGGGCTAAGGGAGTGTGTGTGTGTGTGTGTGTGTGTGTGTGCGAGGGGGGGGGGGCTCCAGGTTGCTGGGATGTTGTTGTTACTCACGTGACTGACCACAGCCAACTGGGCTGAAAGGCTGTCCTCACACACACACGCGTGCAGAAAAATACACACATGCATGCACAGTAATGTACAAGCATCCAGCTAGACAGCCAGAGATTGAACACCACCATAGAAAATTTGAGTTTTTTTTACGATCTCACAGACACAGACATACAGACATACAGACATACAGACATCTTCGCAGGTTAATCTGCTAACCCTAGAATCGCTCTCTCATAGACATACCCACATCTCTGTGTGTCTCTGCACAGGCAGGCTAATTACATTACATTACATTACATTCATTTAGCAGACGCTTTCATCCAAAGCGACTTACAAAAAATTGTGCCTACAAAAAGATAATGGTAAAAACTACAAGTCAGGTAGAGAAAATAAGAGCATCCCTGACCTAATCATCTAGATAATTATCTGATAACCCTCGCAATAGTATGCTAACCTGACGAATGGCTCCCTGCTACTGCTACTAGTTAAAACACATACACACCCATATACCTTTACTTTGAGCACAGTTAAAAAAAACATTATATTTAAGACTGTGGTTCTGACCTGTGCTTCTTCTGAACCACCTATTCCCACCAGGGGTACACAGAGGCACACAGGTTGGGTTAGACCCCCCCCCCCCCTCCCCCCTCCCCCCTGGGCTCCTGACAGACAGGCCACAGAGGCACACAGGTGTGAGGTTGGGGCTCAGGACTGCCAGCTCTCCAAAGGATCCGGTGGCACAATGATCTAATCATGGCAGACTATTTTAAGTTGTTTGTGAATGTTGGTTGGTCTATCAGCCATTAGGGAAATCCGACACTATCGTCTATTCTTAAAAGGGTGAGGGTTTTTTCTGCTTCTCCTTCTCTAACTGTGAGCATTTAAGCTTTTGGAGCAGTAACATATTTGTTCTTAGAAATGTGAGACTGCAGAGCAGAGCTGGTTGTCATGCAGGGCAGGTTAGCAACTGTCCAGAGTCCTTGGACAGTTCGGCTGGTTCCATGACAACGACTAACCCCATGACAGCTAACTGTTCATGGAGCTCACCATCTGTTGTCATATGAAAGATCTCCTAGTCATATTTAGCATCAGTTTGGCCTATAGCTAGTTATGGCCTGTAGCTAGCTTTGGCCTGTAACTAGCTATGGCCTGAAGGTAGCTTTGGCCTGTAGCTAGCTATGGCCTGAAGGTAGCTTTGGCCTGTAGCTCGTTATGGCCTGTAGCTAGCTTTGGCCTGTAGCTAGCTATGGCCTGAATGTAGCTTTGGCCTGTAGCTAGCTATGGCCTGAAGGTAGCTTTGGCCTGTAGCTAGCTAAGGCCTGAAGGTAGCTTTGGCCTGTAGCTAGATTTGGCCTGTACCTAGCTTTGACCTGTACCTAGCTACGGCCTGTAGCTAGCTTTGGCCTGAAGGTAGCTTCGACGTGTAGCTAGATTTGGCCTCTAGCTAGTTATGGCCTGTAGCTAGCTATGGCCTGAAGGCAGCTTTGGCCTGTCGCTGGATTTGCCCTGTACCTAGCTTTGGCCTGTAGCTAGCTTTGGCCTGTAGCTAGCGTTGGCTTGTAGCTAGCTTTGACTTGTAGCTAGCTTTATCCAGTAGCTAGCTTTGGCTTGTAGCTAGATTTGGACTGGGTTATGGCCCTAAATGGTGTGCATAGGTCCAGCTGATCGGTTTAGCTGTGCTTTATTCTCAGAAAAAAGCCACTAGCTATGGTCTATAGTCACACTAATATGCAGTATGGGCTATGGACCTGCCTGAATGTAGTGTAGCTATAGCCTCGCTTAGCCTAGTCTAAAAATGTTTAATAGCAATGATTTCCTGAAGGAACCATAGGCTGTATTAGCTTGAGCCTAGCTAGGCCAGCCCTATGTAGCCTTCTCTCAGGAGAATGTTTGCCAGCCTGAGACTATGAGCTCATATTACCAAGGGTTACCCTTGGTTACCAAAGAGTCTGCTAAGTCCCAATTACCCAGCATAAGCAGTTAATCATGTGACTCCGTAAAGCAGGAAGAGAGATGAGAGAGAAAGAGAGGGAGAGAGAGAGAGAGAGAGAGAGGTGTCGTCTCAACCTTCATACACACACACTCACAGCAAGTGTGACACATGTGTACACACACCCACACACATACAAGCAATGTGTGAGTTGTACTCAGGAGGACTGGCAGACACTGAAAAGCTCTCTGGCTAAAGAGCAGATCTAAGTAACGGTGTTTTGGAACTGAGATTTGATGAGACTCTTTGTTTCAGGCTGCTGATGAATAAAACCGGTCTGTGAACTCGTTAATAAGGATCCATTATAACAGTGAGTGAACTCGTTAATAAGGATCTATTATAACAGTGAGTGAACTCGTTAATAAGGATCCATTATAACAGTGAGTGAACTCGTTAATAAGGATCCATTATAACAGTGAGTGAACTCGTTAATAAGGATCCATCATAACAGTGAGTGAGCTAACTGTTGTGGCTTTATTCGCTGTTATCCAGAGATAACAAACCCTGTGGCTTAAAGGAAAGTGAGCCAGGATTGGAGGACTATCCTATAGATGGCTAACGACAGGATCTGCGAGAGGAAGGGAGACGGGAGCTTTAAACACACAGACACACTAACTGACATATAGACAACTGGACACTCACTTTCACAGCGTGCTCATAGGTTCGTTCGCGCGCACGCGCACGCGCACGCGCACACGCACACGCACACACAGACACAGACACAGACACCCACACGCTTTATCCTTTTCTTTAATCTTTTAAGCAAGTGATAAACCAGACAGAATATGAGGCAGTGATTCATGATATTTACATTCCATCACAACCAGCTGACTGAAATTACATCTGACCCCCCGTCCCGTCCCGTCCCTCCCCTCCCCTCCCCTCCCCCTCTCACACACAGCCCGTCTCGCACACAGCAGAGTAGTAATGAATATGGGGGGGTTTGTAGAGTCTCGGGGTGACACCACCACTAGCAGTGGGAACAGGGAGGAGTGTGTGTGTGTGTGTGTGTGTGTTGGGGGAGCGGCTCAGCAAACTGAGATGAGCTGCAAGTTGAAACGGAGTGGAAAAGTACAGGCTGAGGAGAAGAGAGGGAAAGAGAGGAGAAGAGAGGGGAAGAGAGGGAGAATAGGAGGCTCTTCTCGTTTTAGAGCAGTGACAACATGTTACAACTCTTCAAGGTCAGTGGACAAAGTACAACAAATGCCTGCCAGAATAACAACCAAAACAAAGAACAGTAACATACTGAGTCCTACACACCTCATTCACACAACGCTCGTTCTACAAAGACGTGTGTTTGGAACATGCTGAGTCCTACACACCTCGTTCACACAACGCTCGTTCTACAAAGACGTGTGTTTGGAAAACAGAGCAAACTGTTGGAGAGATATCTTTGAATTACACTTGTCTGATTCATTACCAGACAAAGAGCCACTCTGTGAGGGCTTATCTCTCCTGGGTCCTTTCCCCCTAAGCCTCTGGGAGAACAGCAGTGAGTCTCTGGGAGAACAGCAGTGAGTCTCAGCAGTGAGTCTCTGGGAGAACAGCGGTGAGTCTCTGGGAGAACAGCAGTGAGTCTCTGGGGGAACAGCAGTGAGTCTCTGGGAGAACAGCGGTGAGTCTCTGGGAGAACAGCGGTGAGTCTCTGGGAGAACAGCAGTGAGTCTCTGGGAGAACAGCAGTGAGTCTCTGGGGGAACAGCAGTGAGTCTCTGGGAGAACAGCAGTGAGTCTCTGGGAGAACAGCGGTGAGTCTCTGGGAGAACAGCGGTGAGTCTCTGGGAGAACAGCAGTGAGTCTCTGGGGGAACAGCAGTGAGTCTCTGGGGGAACAGCAGTGAGTCTCAGCAGTGAGTCTCTGGGGGAACAGCAGTGAGTCTCTGGGAGAACAGCAGTGAGTCTCTGGGGGAACAGCAGTGAGTCTCTGGGAGAACAGCAGTGAGTCTCTGGGGGAACAGCAGTGAGTCTCTGGGGGAACAGCAGTGAGTCTCTGGGAGAACAGCAGTGAGTCTCTGGGGGAACAGCAGTGAGTCTCTGGGAGAACAGCAGTGAGTCTCAGCAGTGAGTCTCTGGGGGAACAGCAGTGAGTCTCTGGGGGAACAGCAGTGAGTCTCAGCAGTGAGTCTCTGGGAGAACAGCAGTGAGTCTCTGGGGGAACAGCAGTGAGTCTCAGCCGTGAGTCTCTGGGGGAACAGCAGTGAGTCTCTGGGAGAACAGCAGTCACGGGGAGGTGTTCAGGCAGCTATTTACATGTAGCAGATACACATGTAGCAGAACCACATGTAGCAGATACACATGTAGCAGATACACATGTAGCAGATACACAGGTAGCAGATACACAGGTAGCAGATACACATGTAGCAGATACACAGGTAGCAGATACACAGGTAGCAGATACACAGGTAGCAGATATACATGTAGCAGATACACATGTAGCAGATACACAGGTAGCAGATACACAGGTAGCAGATACACATGTAGCAGATACACAGGTAGCAGATACACAGGTAGCAGATACACAGGTAGCAGATATACATGTAGCAGATACACATGTAGCAGATACACATGTAGCAGATACACATGTAGCAGATACACAGGTAGCAGATACACATGTAGCAGATACACATGTAGCAGATACACAGGTAGCAGATACACAGGTAGCAGATACACAGGTAGCAGATACACAGGTAGCAGATACACAGGTAGCAGATACACAGGTAGCAGATACACAGGTAGCAGATACACATGTAGCAGATACACACGCTTTCACGAGTGTCATGAGAAATCCCAAGACAAGTTTTCTTTACAATATTATAATCTACACCACAACAATGACTCAATCTATAGATATTCTGCACATGGCTCTAAAGATATCATGCATGTTGATTGTGGACAGACATAGATAGATAAATAGATAGATAGTGTGCATGTTGATTGTGGACGGACATAGCTAAATAGATAGATAGCATGCATGTGTGTTGGTTGTGGACGGACATAGATGAATAGATAAATAGATAGATAGCGTGTGTGTGTGTTGTGGACGGACATAGATAGATAGTTTACGTAAAACAGGAGAGAGCTCCTCCTCCTCCTACTAGGAGCTGCACCAACATGCCCAGGCAAACTATTGATCTATTCTCTGTACTCACATCACTCCTGTGACGCTGTTACTCAAACTATTGATCTATTCTCTGTACTCACATCACTCCTGTGACGCTGTTACTCAAACTATTGATCTATTCTCTGTACTCACATCACTCCTGTGACGCTGTTACTCAAACTATTGATCTATTCTCTGTACTCACATCACTCCTGTGACGCTGTTACTCAAACTATTGATCTATTCTCTGTACTCACATCACTCCTGTGACGCTGTTACTCAAACTATTGATCTATTCTCTGTACTCACATCACTCCTGTGACGCTGTTACTCAAACTATTGATCTATTCTCTGTACTCACATCACTCCTGTGACGCTGTTACTCAAACTATTGATCTATTCTCTGTACTCACATCACTCCTGTGACGCTGTTACTCAAACTATTGATCTATTCTCTGTACTCACATCACTCCTGTGACGCTGTTACTCAAACTATTGATCTATTCTCTGTACTCACATCACTCCTGTGACGCTGTTACTCAAACTATTGATCTATTCTCTGTACTCACATCACTCCTGTGACGCTGTTACTCAAACTATTGATCTATTCTCTGTACTCACATCACTCCTGTGACGCTGTTACTCAAACTATTGATCTATTCTCTGTACTCACATCACTCCTGTGACGCTGTTACTCAAACTATTGATCTATTCTCTGTACTCACATCACTCCTGTGACGCTGTTACTCATCAGACTGTCATTACTACACTGAGGGAGTATGTGTGTGTGTACGTGTGTGTGTGTGTACGTGTGTGTGTGTGTGTCTACATGCAAAAACCCAATGGCAGAAACAGTAGTGTGTGTGTCAGGAGAGAGGAATGGGGGTGTGTGCAAAGAGTGAGCTAGCAGAGAGAAAGAGAGAGAGAGAGTGATAGAGATAAAGAAAAGAAGAGAGAGAAAGAGAGAGGATAAGAGAGAGAGGTAAGAGAGAGGGGAGGGGGGTTGTTGTTATTCTGGAAGGGCCAGTCCCCCCAGTCAGTAGGGTGAGCTCCCTCTGGCTTTGGATTTCCATTTCTGTCAGAAACACTCCTGCTTCTCCTTCCTTCTTTTTCTCTCATTTCATTCATCTCTCTGTCTCCTTCTGTCTCTCTCTCTCTCTGTCCCTCCTTCTATCTCTCCATCTCTCTGTCCCTCCTTCTGTCTCTCCATCTCTCTGTCCCTCCTTCTATCTCTCCATCTCTCTGTCCCTCCTTCTGTCTCTCCATCTCTCTGTCCCTCCTTCTGTCTCTCCATCTCTCTGTCCCTCCTTCTATCTCTTCATCTCTCTGTCCTCCTCCTGTCTCTCCATCTCTCTGTCCCTCCTTCTGTCTCTCCATCTCTCTGCCTCCTTTACCTTCAGCTGAGATTTCTCAGTGATGTGAAGAATCTGTTATGGAAGTGAAAGATACCCAGCGCGGGTCTGAACACACACACACACACACACACACACACACACACACACACACACACACACACACACACACACACACACACACACACACACACACACACACACACACACACCCACAGTCTTTCTTTCTTTTTTTCTCCATTTCCAGCCGCTGTCCCCGAGGCTCTTCCCTCCTCCTCCATTCCTGTCCTCTGTTTGACTAGAGCCCCCCATAACCCTAACACACACACACACACACCCTAACCCTACCCTACCCCTAACACACACACACACACACACACACACACACAGTCACCCTAACACACACACACTCACACCCTAACCCTACCCTACCCCTAACACACACACACTCACACCCTAACCCTAACACACACACACACACACACACACACACACACACACACACACACACCCTAACCCAACCCTACCCCACACACACACACACACACACACACACACACACACACACACACACACACACACACACACACACACACACACACACCCTAACCCACACACCCTAACCCTACCCTACCCTAACCCTAACACACACACACACACACACCCTAACCCTACCCTAACCCTAACACACACACACTCACACCCTAACCCTAACACACACACACACACACACACACACACCCTAACCCTACCCTACCCCTAACACACACACACTCACACCCTAACCCTAACACACACACACACACACACACACACACACACCCTAACCCTACCCTACCCCTACACACACACACACACACACACACACACACACACACACACACACACACACACACACACACACACACACACACTAACCCACACACACCTAACCCTACCCTAACCTAACCCTAACACACACACACACACACACCCTAACCCTACCCTAACCCTAACACACACACACTCACACCCTAACCCTAACACACACACACACACACACACACACACACCCTAACCCTACCCTACCCCAAACACACACACACTCACACCCTAACCCTAACACACACACACACACACACACACACACACACACACACACACACACACACACACACACACACACACACACACACACACCCTAACCCTACCCTACCCCTACACACACACACACACACACACACACACACACACACACACACACACACCCTAACCCACACACCTAACCCTACCCTACCCTAACCCTAACACACACACACACACACACCTAACCCTACCCTAACCCTAACACACACACACTCACACCCTAACCCTAACACACACACACACACACACACACACACACACCCTAACCCTACCCTAACCCTAACACACACACCCACACACACACCCTAACCCTAACCCACACACACACCCTAAGCCTAACCCACACCCTATCCCTAACCCTAACCCCTCCCCCCACAAACACACACACAGACCCTAACCCTTTCCTCTGTTTGATTAGAGCCCCCCTAACCCTAACCCACACCAATACACACACACACACCCTAACCCACACCCTAATCCTAACCCACACACAAACCCTTACCCTAACCCACACCGTAACCCTAACCCACACCCAAACCCTAACCCTAACCCACACCCACACCCTAACCCTAACCCACACACACAGAGCAACCATCACACACACCCTAACCCACACACACAGAGCAACCATCACACACACCTTAACCCACACACAGAGGAACCATCACACACACCCTAACCCACAAACACACAGAGCAACCATCACACACACACCCTAACCCACACACAGAGCAACCATCACACACACCCTAACCCACACACACAGAGCAACCATCACACACACCCTAACCCACACACACAGAGCAACCATCACACACACCCTAACCCACACACAGAGGAACCATACCCTAACCCACACCCTAACACACAGACCCTAACCCTAACCCACACCCACAGAGCAATATCTGAAAGGAGACAGCTAGAAGCAGAGACAGACAGACAGCTAGTAGCAGAGACAGACAGATAGTAGCAGAGACAGACAGACAGCTAGTAGCAGAGACAGACAGGTAGAATCAGAGACAGACAGACAGGTAGTAGCAGAGACAGACAGACAGGTAGTAGCAGAGACAGACAGACAGTAGCAGAGACAGACAGACAGTAGCAGAGACAGACAGACAGCTAGTAGCAGAGACAGACAGCTAGTAGCAGAGACAGACAGGTAGTAGCAGAGACAGACAGACAGGTAGTAGCAGAGACAGACAGCTAGTAGCAGAGACAGACAGACAGGTAGTAGCAGAGACAGACAGACAGTAGCAGAGACAGACAGACAGTAGCAGAGACAGACAGACAGCTAGTAGCAGAGACAGACAGCTAGTAGCAGAGACAGACAGGTAGTAGCAGAGACAGACAGACAGGTAGTAGCAGAGACAGACAGCTAGTAGCAGAGACAGACAGACAGGTAGTAGCAGAGACAGACAGACAGCTAGTAGCAGAGAGAGACAGACAGGTAGAGCAGACAGTTAACAGTAGCAGAGACAGACAGCTAGTAGCAGAGAGTTAATAGTACAGTACACCACTATGATTGTGTTTGAGGCATGGATAACAAAACTGTGCTATGTTAAACAGCCAAACCTGGAGATAGCTGTACTGTAGACAACCTTGTAGCCGAGGGCCTGACCACTACATACACATACACAAGCGTGCACGTGCGCACACACGCACGCACACACCGCACACACGCACGCACGTACACACGTACACACACACACAGAGCAGCAGATAAGGAAACAGTTGGCTGAGAAGGCTGTGGTGACAGTCCTGTCACAGCTGGGAGACCACAGAGGGCTCTCTCTCTGTTTCTCTCTCTCTCTCCCCATCTCTCTTTATCCATCCACGACACCGTTTTATTATTCACCTTTCCTATTTTGTCACGAGTTAAATTCTTATATCTCCTATCTATCTATTCATTTATTCTGTTTCTGAAACTCTTTCTCTCCTTATATATTCCTCTTCATCCTACTACTTGTTTAATGATCTATCAGCTCTGTGAGGTAAAATGGCGGCATGTTGTTTGAGTTTTCTTGGCGGTGCCTGCTGGTCTGATCCAGAGGTCTAGCTGCATGGTGGCTGTGCCTATCCCTTAGTGATGCCTCACAGTCCTACCATCGGTCTGCCCTCCCCTGAGCTGGGCTCAGCATAACCTGCTGCTGAACATCCTCAACCAAAACAAATGCTGCTCCTCACGGGTGGAAAAAAAACGAATTAAGAATGTGTTTGGTTGTTTTGTTTTATGTAATGAATGTGCCTTATGATCCAAAGAACGGTAAAAAAAACATCTGCTCATCAGAACAGACTACAGCTGATGGGTGGGTTGACCTGGTGTTGAGTCAGTTCAATGGAGAATCTCTATGTTAACTATGTTACAGTCCAGAATCTCTCTTAACTATGTTACAGTCCAGAATCTCTATCTGAAATATGTTACAGTCCAGAATTTCTCTGTTTACTATGTTACAGTCCAGAATCTCTCTGTTTACTATGTTACAGTCCAGAATCTCTCTTAACTATGTTACAGTCCAGAATCTCTATCTGAAATATGTTACAGTCCAGAATCTCTCTGTTTACTATGTTACAGTCCAGAATCTCTCTGTTTACTATGTTATCTCTCTTAACTATGTTACAGTCCAGAATCTCTATCTGAAATATGTTACAGTTTACTATGTTACAGTCCATAATCTCTCTGTTTACTATGTTACAGTCCAGAATCTCTATCTGAAATATGTTACAGTCCAGAATCTCTCTGTTTACTATGTTACAGTCCAGAATCTCTATCTGAAATATGTTACAGTCCAGAATCTCTATCTTCACTTTGTTTCAGTCCAGAATCTCTATCTTAAATATGCTACAGTCCAGAATCTGCTGGCTGACATGTAGTAATACCTCCAGTCAGTGTGAAGAGCAACAGCAGTAATGTATTGACCCATAGATCCAGTGACTCTGTTCCTCTCCCTAGCCTGTGTTGGATTAATCAACAATAATCTTCCTGCTGTCACTCCTCCTAGCACATCAGCAGCACTAGCTGGTGGGACATGGAGTAGGGATTAGTTCACTGGCAGACCAGGGACAGAAACAGTGAGCTGAAGTACAGTGTGGACGGCTGTCCGTCTGGCTGCTGCCCAGGGCAGACATCTACAGACCCGCCCCCTTCTGCACTCTGCTGCCTTAAACAGACAACAGACACACCGATAGGCCGCTGAGCTGATGATGCGGTGTTAAGAGGCGGGGCCGAAACAGGAAACCACAGCGTCCTGTTGAGAGCTGAGTGAAAGACCAGGAGGGGGAGGGGAGGAGGAGGAGGAGGAGGGGAGGAGGGACAGCAAACACTCGGTGAGGATTAGCTTTCTACTCAGGCCCACACACAGGCGGTTATTGTTCCGTTGTCTCTGCACCATCTGAAACACATGAAGTATTACACAACTCCATAAAAACCTCAGAAGACAAGTTGTGACAAGTCTGTTCCCCATTCCCTATGTTTAAATGAAGACCTGAACAATGCTAACCCTTTCTGTTGTGTTAAGCTGAGCAGTGTTAAGCAGAGAAGCCCGTAATATCAGCCCCTGTTCAGAAGCCATTTCACAGCCGCTCTTTCTGCAGTTGAAACGTTACTCATCTAAGACACCTGTGGATTCAGTAGCAGATACCAAACTCCATCCCTAAATAGTATCACCTTAGACACAGAGTACAGTATGAGAATACTATTCCACCAGAGTACAGCACAGTATGAGAATACTATTCCACCAGATAGAGTATAGATGATAATACTATTATTCCCCCCAGAAATAGAGAACTACAGTGTTAGGAGGATTACAACAAGAAGATGAGTGAGGAAGAGTACAACATGAAGAGGAATAAGGAAGAGTACAGCAGGAAGAGGAGTGAGGAAGAGTACAGCATGAAGAGGAGTGAGGAAGAGTACAGCAGGAAGAGGAGTGAGGAAGAGTACAGCAGGAAGAGGAGTGAGGAAGAGTACAGCAGGAAGAGGAGTGAGGAAGAGTACAGCAGGAAGAGGAGTGAGGAAGAGTACAGCAGGAAGAGGAGTGAGGAAGAGTACAGCAGGAAGAGGAGTGAGGAAGAGTACAGCAGGAAGAGGCGTGAGGAAGAGTACAACATGAAGAGGTGTGAGGAAGAGTACAACATGAAGAGGAGTGAGGAAGAGTATAGCAGGGCGAGGAGTGAGGAGGACTACAGCAAGAGGAAGGCTCAGTAAGACAGGCTGGGCAGGTGTCATGGTTTCCAAACTGTGGTCACGTTACAGTTAAAACAAACCCAGTGCCTTTCACCCAAGAGGACATAACAGAACAACACTTACTGTAGCTCTACAATAATGTCAGTAACAACAAACCCAGGACATGCATCAGTGCCTTTCACCCAAGAGGACAATCTATACCACAGGACAACATGCACTACCCCTCTGAGTGTAGAGACATGGCTGGGGCTAAAATCACATCAGTAACATGGCCACCGTAAAAAGGGGGTTAATCGTATAAAACATTTCTAAGGCAACGTTTTTGAAATGTACTATTCCTAAACAAGAGGCCCTGTCTGTTCTTTGGTTGGCTAATACAACCACAGCTATCTGCCATACAAACAACATAGCAGCTCTCCTCATTAAATACCACAGCATGAAAGGTTACGAATGCACACATTAGACCATATTCACCCTGGGTATTTGAATACCTACTCTTTATTTAAACAATCCTTTCCAGAGGCTGTAGGACACGTTGCAGAACAGGCTGGAGATAAGTGTTTCAGAGGGCTGAGACTTTGGTAAGAACACAGCCACATTGATAAGAGCTGGAGGCCAAAGCACAGGCTATTCTCTGTCACTCACAGCATGGCTATAGCTAACAGCCATAATAAACTCCAATACAACACATTCACTTTATATTACACCTATAAGAAAGGTAAGCGAACAGTAGCTACATGAAGTGACTGCTTTAAAGTTCTAGTTGGTCACTCACATGACTATCATAAGTGTCATTCTACATTCATTATTAGGTTTGGCATCCATTTGGTGTGCACTGCTCTGTTAGTGTACTTTAGGCTCTGAGTTTACTGTAAAATACTGTTATGGCACAACCAAACAAATTCCTGCACAAGCTCTGCTTATAAGCTGCAAATGTGAATAGATAAAACCCCTTGCAAAATGTCAGCTTGCTTTTGTTCTTCATGATCAGGTGGAATACAAGGCACGTATGATACAAATTCATGAAGCCATGACTTCTTCTAATTGTCTATTAAAAAATAAATCACAGGAATATAAAAACATAAGGTTTTAATTTATGCAACAACCTTTCACAATTAAAAATATCTGGAACTGCCAAGCTACCCTTTTTTCCCTTAGACAACATTAACAACCTGCTAACCACTGGCATTGTGGGAGTATTTTCGATGTAAATTGTGCAAACCAAATGGCAAATGGATTCCAGACAGAATAACAAAAAGCCCCTCCCACAACCGGAAGTCAACAGGAGCATGTGAGCTGAGGCAGAAACTCTGACTCATGTCCGCCCTCTGGTGGTGGAGAACGGAAGTACACACTTCTGAAGGAGGAAAAACACCACCACCACTCCTGTTCAAATCCGTCATTGAGTGAAGACATTTAGATGAATCATCGCTCACAGGGTGAACCAGTAATGTTTGCCCTGCGTTTTAACACCACAGAGCCATCCAGAACCCAGTCCACAGAGACCAGGAGGAACCAGGTGGAACCTGGAGGAACCACTTCTTCTTTTGTGTTCAGATCTCCCTGACACAGACCTGAAGAAAACATGATCCTACATGAAACCTGCACTGATGAGATGCTTGTTTATCAAAGCGGACAACAACAAAAATACAATACTATGAAATAAAAGTCTAAGGTACTTCCATTCCTGTTTAAATGAATACACCCGCAAATAATTCATAGCCTGGTAGGGTCAAACTGTCTCGTTTCAGAGATGATCTGTGTTTGTTACTCTTCAGTATTTACTTCCTGTTGTAACTCTTCAGACAGTCTTTGTTTCCTGTTACTCTTCAGTCTTTACTTCCTGTTGTTACTCCTCTGACAGTCTACTTCCTGTTGGACCCTCGTAGTTTCCTCTTGGCGTCTTTGTGCTTCTTACGATACTCCTGTTAACAACACAAACAGGTAAAACAACAATACCCTGTTATAATTCTATTACAATTGTATTAAATGGAATTCATCTAGGTCTGGTAAGTGTGTTTGGTGTGATAGAACATGACAGAGGATAATGCTGGATAATGCTGGATAGGGCAGACCTGTATGAGGGCCGGTCTCCTCTCCTGCCACTCCTCTCTCTGATCCTCCAGAGTGGACTTCCTGCAGAACAACCCTGGGCCTTCTGGAGCAGAGAGAGACGCCAGGTTAGACACACACACACACGGTGACGGAGAGAGCAGGCTAACCATGGTCTCTGGAGTTGTGCTGTGAGTTGGTGGACCTGAACCCAGCGCACTCCTTACCTCTCAGTCGCTCGTCATCCACCAGGAAGAAGAAGAATGCTTTCCTCTGTGGTGCCAGCTCCCTGTACAGAGAACCAAACATAATTACACAATCAGAGACACTGACAGCTCCCTGTACAGAGAACACACGTTAAGAAGGCTTTCCTCTGTGGTGCCTGCTCCCTGTACAGAGAACACACGTTAAGAAGGCTTTCCTCTGTGGTGCCTGCTCCCTGTACAGAGAACACACGTTAAGAAGGCTTTCCTCTGTGGTGCCTGCTCCCTGTACAGAGAACACAAAACACACATTTCACAACCACACACACTGACAGCTCCCTGTACAGAGAACCCAACAAAATTACACAACCACACACACTGACAGCTCCCTGCTCAGAGAACACAGAACACACATTACTCCACCACAGACAGACAGCTCTACACATTACTCCACCACAGACACAGACACAGACAGCTCTACACATTACCCCACCACAGACAGCTCTACACATTACTCCACCACAGACACAGACACAGACAGCTCTACACATTACTCCACCACAGACACTGACAGCTCTACACAGACACAGACAGCTCTACACATTACTCCACCACAGACACAGACAGCTCTACACATTACTCCACCACAGACAGACAGCTCTACACATTACTCCACCACAGACAGACAGCTCTACACATTACTCCACCACAGACACTGACAGCTCTACACAGACACAGACAGCTCTACACATTACTCCACCACAGACACAGACACAGACAGCTCTACACATTACTCCACCACAGACACAGACAGCTCTACACATTACTCCACCACACACACTGACAGCTCTACACATTACTCCACCACACACACTGACAGCTCTACACAGACAGCTCTACACAGACACTGACAGCTCTACACAGACAGCTCTACACAGACACTGACAGCTCTACACATTACTCCACCACACACACTGACAGCTCTACACAGACAGCTCTACACAGACACTGACAGCTCTACACAGACAGCTCTACACAGACAGCTCTACACAGACACTGACAGCTCTACACAGACACAGACAGCTCTACACATTACTCCACCACTGACACAGACAGCTCTACACATTACTCCACCACACACACAGACAGCTCTACACATTACTCCACCACAGACACAGACACAGACAGCTCTACACATTACTCCACCACAGACACAGACAGCTCTACACATTACTCCACCACACACACTGACAGCTCTACACATTACTCCACCACACACACTGACAGCTCTACACAGACAGCTCTACACAGACACTGACAGCTCTACACAGACAGCTCTACACAGACACTGACAGCTCTACACATTACTCCACCACACACACTGACAGCTCTACACAGACAGCTCTACACAGACACTGACAGCTCTACACAGACAGCTCTACACAGACAGCTCTACACAGACACTGACAGCTCTACACAGACACAGACAGCTCTACACATTACTCCACCACTGACACAGACAGCTCTACACATTACTCCACCACACACACTGACAGCTCTACACATTACTCCACCACTGACACAGACAGCTCTACACATTACTCCACCACACACACTGACAGCTCTACACATTACTCCACCACTGACACAGACAGCTCTACACAGACACAGACAGCTCTACACATTACTCCACCACAGACACAGACAGCTCTACACATTACTCCACCACAGACACTGACAGCTCTACACAGACACAGACAGCTCTACACATTACTCCACCACTGACACAGACAGCTCTACACATTACTCCACCACACACACTGACAGCTCTACACATTACTCCACCACACACACTGACAGCTCTACACATTACTCCACCACTGACACAGACAGCTCTACACATTACTCCACCACACACACTGACAGCTCTACACATTACTCCACCACACACACTGACAGCTCTACACATTACTCCACCACACACACAGACAGCTCTACACATTACTCCACCACTGACACAGACAGCTCTACACATTACTCCACCACACACACTGACAGCTCTACACATTACTCCACCACACACACTGACAGCTCTACAGTGAGCAGGGCCGACAGGGTTTCCACAGTAGCACTGGGTTGACCTACCAGGCTGTTTGGAAGCACTGCGGCCATTCATTATCACACGACATTAACACAGTACATACTCTGGTGGTGTGGTGCTGGCCTGCTCCTTCACCTCCTCCTGCTCCTCATCCTCAGAGCTGCTGTCCTGGAAACGAGGGTCCGCCTGCCAGGACACTTTGGGGCCATGGAGGGTCTCTACTTTGTACTGGGCTGGAGGAGAGAGATGCTGGGTCAGACAGAGGGTCCCTACTTTGTACTGGGCTGGAGAGAGATACTGGGTCAGACAGAGGATCTCTACTTTATACTGGGCTGGAGAGAGATACTGGGTCAGACAGAGGGTCTCTACTTTGTACTGGGCTGGAGAGAGATACTGGGTCAGACAGAGGGTCTCTACTTTGTACTGGGCTGGAGAGAGAGAGATACTGGGTCAGAAAGAGGGTCTCTACTTTGTACTGGGAGTTAAAGTCAGATACAGGTGGGTGGCTATGGGGTAGAGAGAGAGAAGGGGAGGATGGAGGGAGAGAGAGAGAGAAGGGGGAGATGGAGCGGGAGAGGGGGTGAAAGGTGGAAGTGTATTAAAGCTGCTCTAAGGAAGTAGTGTATTAAAGCTGCTCTAAGGAAGTAGTGTATTAAAGCTGATCTAAGGAAGTAGTGTATTAAAGCTGCTCTAAGGAAGTAGTGTATTAAAGCTGCTCTAAGGAAGTAGTGTATTAAAGCTGCTCTAAGGAAGTAGAGTATTAAAGCTGCTCTAAGGAAGTAGTGTATTAAAGCTGCTCTAAGGAAGTAGTGTATTAAAGCTGCTCTAAGGAAGTAGTGTATTAAAGCTGCTCTAAGGAAGTAGTGTATTAAAGCTGCTCTAAGGAAGTAGTGTATTAAAGCTGCTCTAAGGAAGTAGTGTATTAAAGCTGCTCTAAGGAAGTTGTGTATTAAAGCTGCTCTAAGGAAGTAGTGTATTAAAGCTGCTCTAAGGAAGTAGTGTATTAAAGCTGCTCTAAGGTAGTGGAGAACCCTGACCCTCACCGTTCTCCGCAGTACTTCCTGTCGCGCTGTCGTCACCAAAGAAGGAGAAGCTGAAACCGCCAGTGGGCTGCTGGGTAATGGCGCCAGACTCAGCGGACAAAAAGGACGACAGCGATGCCTGCTCTGCCACTCCTCTTCCTCCTTTCTCATCCCCCTCTTCCTCCTCGTCTTCATCCCAGGCCACTGTAGTCTTCTCCTCCGGCGCGCTCTGCTCCTCGGTGGGTCCAAACACAGCCTTCAGGTCCACGGACACGTTGTAGAAGATCTCCTTGGAAACCTCCGGCAGCTTCACCACGTCCTCTCTCTTCTTACGGCGCTCCTGCTTACTGCAGGGGACGGACCTATCAACAGCCAGCGCCTATCTAACCTTTGACCTGGCTACAAAGGGTCTACTAAAGAGCCATGGAGAAAATAACTAAAGACAGACATGTTTGGGATTTTCTTTAGACAGTAAGAAGGTCCAGTGTTAATTTGATCCAGGACTAGAGAAAATACATTCAACAAATACAAAAAACATATAGCATGTGTCAACCCAATAGACTCAGTGCTGCACCCTGCTGGCCTGTGTCTACCTAACAGACTCAGTGCTGCCACCTGCTGGCCTGTGTCTATCCAATAGACTCAGTGATGCCCCCTGCTGGCCTGTGTCTACCTAACAGTCTCAGTGCTGCCCCCTGCTGGCCTGTGTTGACCTAACAGACTCAGTGTCGCCCCCTGCTGGCCTGTGTCTACCTAACAGACTCAGTGCTGCCCCCTGCTGGCCTGTGTCTACCTAACAGACTTTTGAGTGGCGCCCCCTGCTGGCCTGTGACTACCTAACAGACTATTGAGTGGCCCCCCCTGCTGGCCTGTGTTGACCTAACAGACCATTGCGTGGCGCCCCCTGCTGGCCTGTGACTACCTAACAGACCATTGCGTGGCGCCCCCTGCTGGCCTGTGACTACCTAACAGACCATTGCGTGGCGCCCCCTGCTGGCCTGTGTCGACCTAACAGACTATTGAGTGGCGCCCCCTGCTGGCCTGTGTCGACCTAACAGACTATTTAGTGGCGCCCCCTGCTGGCCTGTGTTGACCTAACAGACTATTGAGTGGCGCCCCCTGCTGGCCTGTGTTGACCTAACAGACTATTGAGTGGCGCCCCCTGCTGGCCTGTGTTGACCTAACAGACTATTGAGTGGCGCCCCCTGCTGGCCTGTGTTGACCTAACAGACTATTGAGTGGCGCCCCCTGCTGGCCTGTGTTGACCTAACAGACTATTGAGTGGCGCCCCCTGCTGGCCTGTGTTGACCTAACAGACTATTGAGTGGCGCCCCCTGCTGGCCTGTGTTGACCTAACAGACTATTGAGTGGCGCCCCCTGCTGGCCTGTGTTGACCTAACAGACTATTGAGTGGCGCCCCCTGCTGGCCTGTGTTGACCTAACAGACTATTGAGTGGCGCCCCTGCTGGCCTGTGTTGACCTAACAGACTATTGAGTGGCGCCCCCTGCTGGCCTGTGTTGACCTAACAGACTATTGAGTGGCGCCCCCTGCTGGCTCCTACCTCTCTTTCTTCTTCTCCTCAGTCTTGGTCTCAAAGGCAGCGTGCTCCTCTTTACTGGGGTCATAATGCAAGGCCGACACGTCTCTGAAACAACACACACACAATAACATTAAACAACCTTAAACATATTAACTACATTATACTATTAAAAACAGTCCTAGGCTTTAATATATCTTCACTGGGGTCTTAGTGCAAGCCTGACATCTCTCGTCTCTGAAAGATTAAACATGGAACAAAACAACATCAAACATATCAACATTAAAAACAATCCTGGAATATCATATAGCTTTACTGGGGCTCAGTTCACCCAGTGTAGTAGACTGACTCCTAAACCACCAAACAGTCACTACATTTTGAAACACTAGCAGTTCCATGTGGCTGTCTGTAGTAGACTGACTCAGACTATCAAACAGTCACTACATTTTGAAACACTAGCAGGTCCATGTGGCTGTCTGTAGTAGACTGACTCAGACTGGTCTGTAGTAGACTGACTCAGACTGGTCTGTAGTAGACTGACTCAGACTGGTCTGTAGTAGACTGACTCAGACTGGTCTGTAGTAGACTGACTCAGACTGGTCTGTAGTAGACTGACTCAGACTGGTCTGTAGTAGACTGACTCAGACTAGTCTGTAGTAGACTGACTCAGACTAGTCTGTAGTAGACTCTACCACTCCACCCATACACCGGTAATGACAGAGGTAAACCGCAGTGACTGTTGTTGACACACCCAGAGAAAACAGTAAGGTAAACAACAGCTGCTGTTGTCAAGGTGACGGAGACCTGCTGAAGGACGTTGACATGACCCCCAAGGTACTTTTGTGTGACGGTCGGGTGGGTGGTATCCCAGAATGCACCAGCACACTCTGTACCAAGGCTAGGTGTCTTTTATCAACCATCTGACCCTGGGCTGCTTCAGCTCATATGTGTATGTGTCTGTGTGTGTGTATGTGTGTGTGTGTGTGTGTGTATGTGTGTACGTATCTGTGCCAAGTACGGTTGTCAAGCACCATTTGACTAGAGTATGCAAGCGCTTCTGTGTATCTAAAGTGTGTGTGTGTGTGTGTGTACTGACCTGAAGGCCTTGCCCTTGGAGGCTGGCTTGGCGTCGCTGGGTTGGATAGAGATGTTGAGCATGCTCTGTAGAATTTCTAGACTTCTCTTCTTCTCCTCCTCCAGCACTCCTTCCTGTGATTTCTCTGCTCAACACAGCAGCAAACACTCTGGTCAGTCTGTGTGTGTGTGTGTGTGTGTGTGTGTGTGTGTGTGTGTGTGTGTGTGTGTGTGTGTGTGTGTGTGTGTGTGTTCTGACTGAAACAGAGACAGAGGGCAGGGTCAGTGCTCTCTCAGACTCAGGATGGTTGTATAGCCTGCTCAGACACAGCAGTGACTACAGACTGAGGGAGCTCGTCTCAGGACGTTAGCACAACACAAAGACGCAGGCGAGTCCAGAAAGGAAGCAGGTTTAGGGTTTAAATTGGATGTAAAATAATAGATGGATCTGGATGGACAGAGCTGTTATGTGTACCCGGTGGCAGCTCTGTCTCTGGATGGAGGAGATCCAGAAGACTGACACTCACCTGGACCTTCATCACGCTCTCCTCCCTCCTCCTTCTCCTCTTCTCCATCGCTCTCCAGGAACCTAGAGTCCAGCTGGAACCTCTGGTCAGTCCCAAACCTAGACTGCAGCGTCATCAGCTGGAAGGATGGACACACACCCACCCACCCACCCACCCACCCAGCCAGCCAGCCACCCACACACACACACACACACACACACACACACACACACACACGTGTTTGTAGTTCCATTCTTTGATAAGGCTGTGAGAGGCTGAAAGAGGAACTGAAACATTTGAACAAATGTCACCTTCTGTCCTGATTGGCCTTCAAACTGTGGCTTTAGCTGGAACCTCTGTTCATCCTCGCCTGCATCACCACCCTCCTCCTCCTCATCATCACTGTTTTCAAACAACTTCCTAGAGTTCTGCAGAGCAAACATCAAAGTCTCCATATGACAGTTCAACATGCACGTCTATATAATTAGGTATTATTCCTGTAGAATCCATTGACAGTACAGTCTTACACCATAACAAGCTACAGAACTAGCTGGCTGTTTATGTTTGTAATAATTCATATTTTATGTTCTCTTGGTAACAGAGTACATCCAGACAGACAGAAGTAGTGCAGACCCACAAAGGCTATACTAACTTTCTCTTTGATTGCAGCTTTCTGATTGGTTGATGACATTTTGGTGTGGGATTCCTCCTCTTCTGATTGGCTGTCCTGGAACAGAACTTTCCTGGGGGTGGGGGTCTGTGAGAAGCTGTCTTCTTCTTCCTCATCTGAGCCGAAGACGATGTGCTTGCTTTTCCCTGTAGAGGGCGCTGACGCATCCTGGTGGAAGGACAAAGGCAGATTGAACACACATTCAGCAGACAGACATCCAGGAGCGGTGCTCTGCATGGCGGAAAATAAATAACAATAGGAATCGAAGTCTGACACACAGGTCAAAACAGTCATTATTACTTTAGCAGTATTTCATCACGGTCCCAAGCCCTGGCTAGCCCCACCAGTCAGCCAGTCAGTCAGAGAGCCAGCCATTCAGCCAGTCAGAGCCAGCCAGTCAGTCAGTCAGAGCCAGCCAGTCAGTCAGTCAGTCAGCCATTGAGCCAGAGCCAGTCAGAGCCAGCCAGTCAGTCAGTCAGTCAGTCAGTCAGTCAGCCATTGAGCCAGAGCCAGTCAGAGCCAGCCAGTCAGTCAGCCAGCCATTCAGCCAGAGCCAGTCAGTCAGTCAGTCAGTCAGAGAGCCAGACAGTCAGCCAGTCAGTCAGCCAGTCAGTCAGAGCCAGCCAGTCAGTCAGTCAGTCAAAGAGCCAGACAGTCAGCCAGTCAGTCAGTCAGTCAGTCAGCCAGTCAATCAGTCAGCCAGAGCCAGTCAGAGCCAGCCAGCCAGCCAGCCATTCAGCCAGAGCCAGTCAGAGCCAGCCAGTCAGTCAGAGAGCCAGACAGTCAGCCAGTCAGTCAGTCAGTCAGTCAGTCAGCCAGCCAGTCAGTCAGCCAGCCAGTCAGTCAGCCAGAGCCAGTCAGTCAGCTTGCCAGAGCCAGTCAGTCAGCCAGCCTGCCAGAGTCAGTCAGTCAGCCAGTCTCTCTGTGTCTCACCGGTTCAGACAGTGCTCCCTGGATGAGTTTCCTCTGGCTCTCTGCCTCTCTGTGTCTCTGCTCCAGGGCAGCCAGCCTCCTCCGGTTGTCCTGCTGCTGTTTGTCAGAGTCCAGCATCCCCACAGCACTGGGAGGCCTCCTGGACGACCCAGACACCACCTCCTCCTCCTCCTCCTCCTCCTCTTCGTCACTGCTGCTACTACTACTACTACTACTACTACTACTACTACTACTACTGGAAGGAGCCTTGGATACTGGTTTATCTTTTTTCTTTAATCCTTTGTCAGGTGAAACCTCCTCTTCGTCACTCTCCTCTTCATCACTGCTGCTGGAAAGAGCCTTGGAGACTAGTTTAGCTGTTTTATTCACCACTTTCTGAGGTGTATCTCCGTCTTCCTCAATAGAGGATGAAGGTTCCCCCCGCTGGTCAGTCTTCTTTAGCTGCTTGGTCAAAACTTTTTTATGGTCTTTAGTGGAGCCAGTGTTGCTAATGACAACAGCTTCCTCCTCTTCCTCAGAAGAGAAGCTGTCACTGCTAGATGAAGATGCTACAGTGCAAACAGGAGTATGTAACGCCTGCTGGGTCTCTGTAGTCTGAGACACTTTGGGAGCTAACGCTGTGGGGGCTACTATCTCAACAACCTCTTCCTCTTCCTCCTCAGAAGAGCTGTCACTGCTAGATGAAGATGCTACAGTGCAAACAGGAGTATGTAACGGCTGCTTGGTCACTTTGGGAGCTAACACTGTGGAGGCTATTATCTCCTCCTCCTCCTCCTCCTCTGAGAGCAGCGAGGAGGCCTTCCCCTCGTGCCTCTGGACAGTGACAGCAGGTTTGTATGTTAAAGTCTCTGCTGCTTTGTGCTTCTTACAGGAGCCCTCCATCCTCTCCTCTTCCTTCTTACAGGAGCCCTCCATCCTCTCCTCGTCCTCCTTACAGGGGCCCCCCACCCTCTCCTCGTCCTCCTGGTTCTGTCTCTCCAGACCAGCTGCAGCCTCGGGGAGCTCCTCCATCAGAGCCTTGGTCCCCTGGAAGGCGGGCAGAGGCGTCGACAGCCCCTTCCTCTTTCTCTTCTTCGGTCTCTTCCCGGAGCGCTCGTCCCCGCTGCTGTCGTCCCCCATGATGGAGGCCAGGATCTCCTCTGGCGTAGTCCCTTTCTTAGCGGGGTTAGACGGAGGAGGAGGAGGAGGGCTCTGACTGGGGCCTTGTCCCTCAGAGAGCCTGGCCTCTTCAGCCAGAAGCTGCAGGTCTGACAGGGACACCTCCAGACGAACACAGTTAGAAAACATGGCCTCGTACTCATACTCTGAATCATCTTCATCCTCCTCCTCCTCCTCACTGCTATCCGACTCTGAAGGAGGTGGGGGCTTTGCAACAGGAACAGCTGTTTTATTTCTGGCTTTGCTTGTCTCCACTGCAGACAGGCTGACTGGCCTCAGCAGGTTTTCTCCACCAGTGGTCCCCTGTTTAGAGGGCTTTCTGTCAGGTTTCCTCTCCTCTGAATTCAGACCAGACGCCGGCCTCTCTACTGAGGCGATCACAGGTGTTTTACGGGAGGCGAGGATTTCATCAGTGTCTGCTGAGTCATAATCCTCTTCTTCCTCCTCCTCCTCTTCCTCTGTCAGGGCAGGGCATGTTGGCACACGCCCCCTGCTCTGCTGCTTCACCAAGTAGTCATCGCCAACCACTTCCAGGTCATCCATCTCCTCTTCCTGTAGCAAGACACTCTGGGAAGTCTGATTCTGGGCCGCTAGCGCTCTGATCTCCTCGTCTGAGTCGTTGTCAAAAACACAGACGTCTTTTGGCCTCTGGGGGGCGGTGTTGGGACAGGGAGTCTGAGTGCGTTTGACTGCTGGTCTAGTCTTCCCATTGGTGACAGGAGTCATCTCCACGGAGCTGTTAGACTGAGGGGCAGCACAGACGGACGTTTCTGCTCTGGCTTTCTTGGGCCGTGGTTTCTGCGACGGGAATTCCCCTCTTCTCTTCCGGCTGATGTCATCGTCACCTCCCTGGAGCTCCCAGGTGAGCTGTGAGACTGACACCAGGTCAACGGCGTCCACAGAGCTGTCAAGCCTCCTAATGTTGTGGCTGTGCTTCGACGGGTCACACGTCACGGTCTTCTTCCTGCCCTGGGCCTTCAGGTGAAGGATGGGGAGAACCCGTCCAAACTTACTGACCACCCAGTCCTAGACGTCAACACAGGAACAAAGAGAAGAGGTTAGAGTCAGACACACGGTGTGGCCTGTTGGGCTGCAGGCAGGATACTGTTATAAACCTATAGGACTGTTATAAACCTATAGGACTGTTATAAACCTATAGGACTGTTATAAACCTATAGGACTGAGTGCAGTAAGATAACACTCTCGACACAGAATAAATGTTACCACTCGTCAACGCATGAGTGTACTACAGGATATTAACCAAGGCCCCAACTATATTCCTAGAACATTCTATAATTGTAGTTAGTACTATAGCAAATAACAAATACTAGGACTACTACTACTAATAATAACAACAATAAAAAGTATCTTGCAGAGTTCCCAAGGAGGACAGATGGATCAGTGTTGAGAGGTAAACACACCTTGTGTCCAGGTACCTCAGTCCCGGGCACAGCGGCCTTCATGTGGAAGTCCTCCACCCCCGCCTCCCTCAGCGACTCTATCATCCTCTGCTTCTGGTCCACACACGGAGCCTCTATCTTCTGCTCCGACGCCTCCTGGCGCTCCTGGGCCAGTCTGTCAGACACTCGCACTTTAAACCACAACAGCTCCCCTCTCTGTCACTGTATGTACAGTGTGTATGTATGTATGTATGTATGTATGTATCTTTGTATATTTGTTTGTATGCATGCATATGTATATGTATATTTTTAGGCATATGTGAATGCAAGTACGTATGTATGTATGCATATGTGTATTCATGTACTATGTATGAAATGTTTGTAATAGAAGAGTTACCGCTGTAGAAAACTTTCCCTGGCTGCTTCTATCTGCAGCGTGCCTCCCTTCCACTTAGAGTTGTTCAGGACTGTCAAACCTGACAATATAACACACCAAGCATACACCGTAATCCAACCTGACAATATAACACACCAAGCATACACCGTAATCCAACCTGACAATATAACACACCAAGCATACACCGTAATCAAGTCTGACAAC
>JAPMUY010001146.1:0-12500 GCA_026901105.3 Galaxias olidus
GTGCTAAGGAAAAGGTGTAATGCTTCCTAACTTGTGTACTTTAGCATAGGATACACTGGATCCACATCCTTTATTAAAGGATAAAAGCAAATGCCGCCCCACAATTCCTTGTGGCAGCAATAGTTAAAGCGATACACCCACCATTCAGCCGTTGATCGACATGACCTACAAGGTGCATCCCTTGTAGGTCATGTCGATCGACGGCTGAATGATCATCAATAGCCTAGTTGTTTATTAAGTATTTTCCATCTTATGTTATGCCCTATCTCGCTAATATGCTTATATGTCTTCAAATGTCAACATGTTAGAAACTAAGGAATCATAATATGTAACTATTGTAGCAGATTTGTATGCCTAACATAAATGCATAACTTGCATACATTTGACGATTAGGCTTCATACAATCATGTTAAATGGGATTCATGCGTGGCGATGAATATGAGATGACAGGGGGATGAGGACGTGAGCAACTATTCTTAATGTGACATATTTCGTTTCTCTTTTGTGACAGGTAGCCCATATTGCCTTTTGAATTCCAACCTGGTAACAAAGTAGGTGGATATATTTATCCACCTTGCCCACGTTTATATATAGGCCATGAAACAACATGGTGACAACGCACGAGCGAAGTATCTAAGATGCACTTTTTGTAGGTTATAGTTAATCTTCGGGATATTGTTTCTCCATGAACGACCCACGAAAACCACCATCGCATGATTGCGTAGCTTTGTGTGTGTGCAGTCGGAATCCTTTAGCAACGCGATTGTCTTTTCCTAAGTCCTTATGAATTCTCCTTCACATCTTTCCTTAACCTCATGACGTTTTCCCTTGGGCTTATGGAAAAGTACATAGTGAAAGTCATTAGGACGTACTTTATTGGACACTTCGGATCCAGCCAAGGGTACGGACCGTGACAACTCAAGATTGGCTACCGACAAAACCTCAAGAAGAAATATGTCCTGTATGTAAGTATGGTAGTGATGTGCAGTTTGATTTCACGTAGGGGATAATTTCTGATAATCCATCAGACAGGGTGTTATATGTTGGTAGCCATGAAGGGGAAAACTTGATTTATCGGACTAGCGATTTTATCAGCCCTGCAAATATGCTCCAAGCTAGATTCCTGGCTGACTGCCTTCAATCTTAACTGCTTATTTTTTTAGCTTCAACCATTCTGTTGAAGGGAGTTCCTTTGTGTTAGTGCAATTTAAAGCTCGCAATGGAGGGTGTAGAATTATATGGCCATAGCCAATCGTTGCTGCAGTCCTGGATGATGTGAACTAAGTGGAGTTTATTTTTGTCATTAGTTGCATATTTTGATATATGATTTCTTTGCATATGAGGTGGAAGGACCTGCAATTGGTCTTCCAGATTACTTAGTACTTACAGGCTGGTCACGTAGGACTATTTTCAATGGAATTGTCCTAGTTATGTGTAGAATGATGCGAAGAATTTGGATGAAAGGCTTTAGTTTTGTTGGCAGAGATGGTGCTGAGCAACATATGGCTGCATTCACGCTGTTTTGCAAGAACAGCCTGTATCTTGTATTCATG
Source organism: Galaxias olidus (assembly GCA_026901105.3). Lineage (NCBI taxonomy): Eukaryota > Metazoa > Chordata > Actinopteri > Galaxiiformes > Galaxiidae > Galaxias > Galaxias olidus. The sequence continues at coordinate 1,554 of JAPMUY010001146.1, forward strand.
TGTGTAGTGTACATGATGTGGGTGATGGGATTTAGATTGATTCACAAAAGATGTAAACTCAGACGTTCTGTTTAGCGCGTGTTCCTGGTATGGTTGTAGGTTGTTGTTAAAAGTTAAATTATCAAGTCCCTAGAATGAACCATGCCGTAAAATTTTGCAGCCTCATCTGCCTCCCCTATGCACTGAGATACAAGCTGCTATACTGACTATATATCTGGGCCATCAACTTTTTTCAAGGCCTACCCAAAAATGTGCTTTTGCCTATGCCACGGCTATGAGGGACAGGTTCAGTCTTATTAGATATAAACCTATCTGCAAGTTTCATAATGCGTGTTTACAGTATTGAAGTGTTAGATATATAAAAGATGGTGGATCTAGCTAACCTCTGGCTAAAAGGTCAAGGAGTGTAGGCTAGTAGTCATCATTACTGCTGTCCTAATGGCACTGAGGTTTATTGCATAATATCCCAGCAAGCCCTCTTAGGTAACTTGTTTTGGGGCAACCGTCAATTTAAACACTACTCATTAATGAATTCCCCTCCAACTGCTGCAAACTAAATGTGGTAGAGATCCGCTGTGCACGAGCTTCAGCTATGACAGGGATAATGTGGAACGAAATGTTGGTGAAAGCCCGACATTGTTAAAAGTACATTTATTGTAAATTCTAATCAGATAAAAAAAATGTGCGTTAATTTGGGATTAATCCACAATTTTTTTTCAGCCAATTAACACAGTCATAAATCAGACGGCAACCAGCAAACAATGGATAAAGAAAATTGTTTTTGAAGAGCAAGTTCAGCTAAAAACCCTGTCAAATGGGTCTGTCAACAAGACCAAAGTTATTTGCAGGTACGGTCGATTAAATTCAGTTACTACCGGAGAACATCTCATTTAAAAAAATACCATTTGCTAGCCAAGCACACAGCTAATGCAGAGAGTCCCGCTAGCCCCGAAACATCTCGCTTGCAAGCCTTCATACTTCCCCATGTGACTCATAATGGACACGATAACATTTTGGTTTTCTTAAGAAGTGTGAGTGAGCTTTGATACTGAATTAGTGGAACATTTAGCTTACTAATGTACCTGTTCTACAATGAACGCAGTGTTTTTTGTCAGAACGCAGAAATTAATGTTGGCTCGGAATGCAGTTGAACTCTAGCGCGAGCCCATTGGGGATTAGTTTTAAACAATGTTGGCTGTTCGGTCCCATAGAGCGTTGTCTACGGAAGCCCTAAGCGGCCATACATTCATTTATTTTAATTACTCTGTTATCCCGTTATAACAAGATAATTGTTTAAAAAATTATCAAGATCTCCGGTTATTTATGTCAGTTTTCCCGCGATAACGAGTTAATTTCATTTTGTTTTCTCAAGATCTCAGATTATTTATGTCATTATCACAAAATAACACACTTGTTTTCCCGAGATAACGGGACAATTTTTCTCGATCTCAAGATAACGATCCTTTGTTTTCCAGAGAAAACAAATAAAATGAACTCGTTATCACGGGAAAACTGACATAAATAACCTGAGATCTCGAGAAAACAAAGTTAACTCGTTATCACGGAAAACGGACATAAAGAACCCGAGATCTTTAGAAAACAAATGAAATTATCATTATCACAGGAAAACAGTGAATACAAAATATGAATGTATGGCCTCATAGGGCTTCCGTAGTTGTTAATGAATGAATGTTGTTGTTTTTTTGGATGCATTGTTTCTTGTGCTTAAAATCGTCAAGATATGAGGTGATTTGAGCATATTGGTAAATGCTTGACCTGGATTGTTTGTTGGTCTGTTTTGCGTTAATGCTTAAAAAAAGGTTGAACTCTACATTGTGTGAGATACTTAGTCATACTCATATTACTAAGTAATGTCAAATTTAGAACGCTTGAGTTTACCATGTTGTGATCTGAGCATATTATTTATGCTAAATGCAGTACGGTGAGGGTTTCTGGACAATATTTGTTTATAGTTAACTGATCTCCAATAATAAATTAATTTGCATAAGAGTATCAAAAACATGAAAGATTTTGACAGATAAAAGATGTGCGATGAATTTGTGATCAATTGCGATTAACTATGGACACCCATGCGATTAATCGCAATTATTAATTTAATCGCTTGACAGCCCTATTTTTTTGTTCTTATTTTGAATATATTACTTCCATCTTATTTATTTTTTATTGATATACTGCCCTGCTTTGCGTAGTCAGGTTTACATACAAAAGTCTCAGTAGATCATTTCATTTTATGACTCCTACAGAGCTAAGGTGCCATGATATGTATGAAAAGTAAGTAAGTATGAAAGGATTAGACCAGCGTTTACCAACCTTTTACAACCCACAGCACACTTGCATAAACTTATTTATTTTGTGGCACACCCCAGATGTAAAACTGAATCAAACTCAATATAAAACATTTGTTTATTTTTCCCAAATGTGACTTTCACAAAATTCCACGGCACACCTGATGATGTCTGACTGCACACCAGAGTGCCACGGCACATCAGATGGGAAACGCTGTATTGGACGAAACAATTAAATAAGAAAGAAAACAATTCCTATATTTGTTGGCAAAGTTGGGATATTAATTGTTTATTGTATACCACCTGTGTTAATGGGATAGCTAAACTTTTTTGGGGAAAAAAAGTTATGTTCCTAGTTAGCCATGCTAGCTGGAACCATTGGCTTACAGTCAATGTGCTACTGTGCTAAGCTGTGCTGTTTGTCTACCTACTATCTCGTCTAGTGAGTAGGAAGGAATATATCTTATTTCCCAAATAGTTGAACTATCCCTTTAAGAAAGTTTAGCATCAGTCTGCCTTCAACAAGCATTTAAATCTGTGTCTGACATGCAGACAATGCCACCTTCTGGCACAATAGTATAATTCCTGTTTATTCTCCATAGAAGTGTTTAATTTATTTCAGGTATGGTTATCTGTGGTCAATGACTGAATTCACACGGTAAGTAAAATGCAAGCCGGGTCTTTTTCTTTGTAACCATTTCTTGACCTATATTAAATACTTTTTTATATACATAGTATACATTAGAACTATACATTAGTTCTGGTGTCAACAGGATGTGGTTAGGGAAGAGATATATTGACTTAGTCGGCAGACACGTCACCACACCATTCACTGTCAGTCCACAACAGTTACACACCTTTCACCCATCAACACCTCATTGATATTAGATCACATGTGCAACCACATAGAGCTGAATGCATGCATATTGTACTCTACATTCTTACACACACACACACAGATATACATGGATTAGATTGACCTTTTTTTGCAATTTATCCAGAGAGGCTCATTTGCGTGTACAGTAATTGTCAATATAAATTATAATAACGGAGCATAGACAATCCTAAATTATGAATTGAAAAAACTGAACAAAAATGTTGGTAATAATGAATAAAGAACAGAGCACACACGCAGCCAAGGTGAATGAGCTATGCTAGGTGTTTACATTTGAAAAGAGAATATTGTCTGAACAAGTCTAAACACTGTTCCAAGCATTGCAATAGAATGGTGATGCAAAGACAATCTATTGTCAGTCGTCTGTATTGTACCAAGACCATTAATAGTTGTACTAGCTTCTCTCTCTTTCTTTGTTAGCTTTTGGAACTCTCACCTTCTTTCTCGGGTCTCAAGATGTGACACATGTCTGCCCTGTGGCACCAGTTACAGCTCCTGCCTATCTCTATATAAGGTTATCATCTGAATGGAAGAGAGAAGTGTCTGGGTATCGGTCAAAGGTGTATTCTGGGCTAGCCTGAGCCACACGCACACACACACACACACACACACACACACACACACACACACGTCAGTATTATGGTACAGTAGTTATAAAGTAGTAATAATGTACCCTGTGCGTCCTGAAATATGTAGTGTGAGACAGAAATAGGTGGTCAGGTCTGCTATGATTCTGGCTGAGTCGAGCGTCACTTATGCACCCTAAAATTCAGCAATTAAATAACCATTTTATTCTTGTATCTCAATTCTCATGGTTTAGGCTACATTTTTCGAACAATACTGCATTTCAAGTCACCATTATGCATGTAGCACACGCAGTAGGTGGAGAGACAGAGAGCCGAAAAGGGCAGACAACCTCTGACAACACGCCTACCCTACGGATGGGCGGATCGATTGTGAAGTATCGATCCTATCAATCTTGAAGTTTATTTTTTAGAATCGATCCTTATGTAAAACTATTGATACCAAGTGTTTGCTTTAACCAGCATTTTTTTATAATCATATATCTATTAGATTCATGTTAAAGTGAAAAAATAAATGTAGTAATTTTGTATCATAGAATCTACTTCTCCTTCCACCCTGTCTCGCCCCTCCATGTATTGCAGTGCTTTGCAGTCAGTTCCCGCTGCTACAAGACAGCTCTTTTGTTGTCGCTATATGGCCTTTCTAACAGGCAGACAAAACCAAAGTCAAAAGTATCTTTTGTGGTTCAGCGTTCACTTATGGGTGTTTGATTAGCCCAGATGTTAAGTTGAAATGTTTGAAGCTTCAAAAAGCTAGTTGTACTGAACATTTGTGGAACGTTGTAGAACAATTTAACAAGTTTCATAATTACTGCTATTAAACAGAAAACAGAGATAATTTTGTCATTTTATTTCAAACTGATGTAATGACTTTCAAATATATTGTTTTATGACCGCATTTACCTATTTTAACAGTAGAAATCACAAAGATATCCCCCTTTTTATGTACACAAGAAGACTTTCAAAAGTATTGGTATTGGGATACTTGACATAATATCGCTTGGTATCGGATCGAAAACAAAATCTGTGGTATCGCCCATCCCTAATCTACCATATTTTACAAGCTGTTCTGAATTTCACTGATTTGTGACGTAGAAAATCGGGAGCCAATCACTGCTACACACAAGTTAGCCTAGTTTTGCCTTTCCCACGGTTGTAACCGCCCTGCAGTAATCTAAGGTCAGTGTCAGTGAGTGAGTGCAACTATCGAGTACCACCACTACATTAATCTGGAATCAAAATGACTAGCAAAACTGGCCATAATAAATGTTTCTTTTCTGGCTGCAAGGCGAGTAACAAGTCTGTTCATAAATTCACAAAGGATAAAACTGTGAGAAATGGGTAAAGTTTGTTTTCGGGGATCCTACTATGGTTATCTCGAATGATCATTGTCAGCTGTGGTTGTGCACTCCACATTTCTCAGAGGATTGCATCGAAAATATACGTATTTTTTAATCCAGGTTTGCCTTCAAACTTCTCCCTGCAGTAACAATTCGACCAGTAAGTATATATATATCCTAATGCCGCAGGAATGACAAAGGCTGTTTATCAATTCCAAGAATGCCAAGAACATACTCGAGTTCTTGAGAAGAATGTTCCTGCCAAGTGTCCTTGATGAGAACGGTCTTGCAAGATCGTGAGGACGGAGAACGCACTATCAGAGATTGATATGCTATGTGAACTTGCTGTTGCGCAATACCTTGGCCATTATCAGCGCAACAGGACACGCTTTTGTTTTATTGTGTTTGTGTATTACATTTGCGTTTCAGTATAGGCTGCTACTTTGTTTATATAATAAAGGTAAAGACAACTCAAAACTCATGTTTGTCATTTTACTCATATGGTAGGGATGAGTAACCTACTAAAATGTTATTTAACATTGATATGAATGGCCTTTCAAATGTCATGAGCTAGCAGTGGGATAAAGCTAATTGCACTCCTGCCATCATTCTTGCAATGACTTCTGGGATATCAGTTGCGTTCTTGCTAGCAAGTAAGCAACCGATGCATCCTCGATGAAATGGGCGGATCAAGAACATATAAGGGCATTTTAAGTGTTCTTGGTAACTTGCGTTCTTTGAATTGGAACTGTACTTTCGCCATGAAAGATTATGCAGATATTACAGATACTATACAACCCTTAGAGCAACAATCAATATAATAGAGACACTACACTACCCCTAGAGCAACATTGGATATACTAGGGACACTACCAGGGTGGTTGCGGACTAACACCACCATCCCTGAACCGTTCCAAAAAAATGTTTGAACCGTCCCAAAATCAAAATGTTGTTTCTATACTTTGGTATTATCATCTATACTTGTTAGTTGTTAGCGGCATAACAAAAACACCATTCAAATATTGAGTAAATAAATATTTTATTTTGCTCCATTCAAAGAGGTTTAAAACAAAACGTCATCTGTAAACAGTAAAAAAAAAAATTATTCATGAATTAAATAAATAGGACACATAATGTAACATCACTTGGGAAAACGTTTGTGTCTCAGCCTCAGTTCAGTCTTTGTGCTGAGGTCTACGTGCCCTAAAGCCACTACTCCACCCCTTGGCCACTGCTTTCACTGAGTCATAGTGCTGTGCAGGAGGGCCATGAACAGAGATTTGCAAGGGGCAGTTGAGCATCTCATTGGAAAGGCAGGACCTCCAGTCTGACTTAATCCTCTTCTTGCTCACAGCAAGAGGAGCTCATGGGGAGGACGAGGCTGATCTCCGCTGAATGAGCCACTGCCACAGCACCTGGGAATCTAGGTGCCTGTAGTGACAGGCAATGAGAACTTTGAGGTCAAGCCACTCTCGCCTAGCTGCCTCAGGTTCAAAGTCCTTACATGTCACAAGTACCAGGCGGAAATGCTCCATGAAGGCATTCAGCTCAGGGGTGCCAAATGTTGCCAGATCAGTGGTGTCTTCTGGCCAGTTGGACAGGTCAAAGAGTGTGGAGGTTGCCTTCAGAACACCGGTCTCCAGATTCTTGAAACGCTCTCCCAAAAACTCACAGAAGCTGTTGATGAAGCAAAGCTTGAGGGTGTTAAAGGTTGCGTCATCAGCAGTGGTCCTGCTGATCTGGACACCCTGCCAGGTACTTCCAGCCCCAACCTCACCCATTAACTGGCTTAGCCTTGGACCTGGGTTTGTCTACAGTTAAAAAAAGAAAAGCGCAAAGAACAATTTTGTCATTTTAATCACAAAAAAACCATACAACTTTAATTATGTTGAGCTAGATTTTTTAAATCTAAAAATAAAAAAACATTTTTCACCTGCATGGCCACAAGAGCCAGTGCTGTTGTCTGCAGTCCATCCGAGACCATCTGCAATGTAAAGCCTTCTTGCTGGATGGAACAAGAGGCTGAGGTGTGTAAGTTCCTGCAAGACATATAGCATGAGGTGGATGAATAGCAGCATATTGTACTGCTTCAGGGACGTGCGCACAAGCTGTGCCCTCCCCTTCATGGCTGCACTTGCTTCCCTGTTGTTCGGGTCACTAGCATGGTTCTCAAAATGTTCCAAGATAGGCCTGTAGTTCCTCATCAAGGCCTCCGATGCATGTGACATGTGTGGTAGCCAGCAAGTACCTTCAGTGTTACTTGGCCTCACAATGGAGATCTCCATTGCCTTGCTGATCTCCTGAAGCTGCCGTGAGGCCTTGGCAGAGCAGGTGTAGTGCTTGTGGATGGCACATAGCGTTTGCTTTATGGTTTGCAGCTGAGGAACCTGTTTGACACAGTCCAGAGAAGCCAGCTCTAGACGATGAGCCACACACCAAATTGCGACAAGAGATGGGCACAAACGCTGGAGTCTTGCTGTGACTCCGTTGTTCACACCCAGCATAACGGCAGCACCATCACACCCGAAGCCAACCAGATGCTTTTTCAGGTCCTCCTCTCCCACCCCAACCTTTTAACAGTCCAGCAAGAATGGCATCTAAAATGGCTTTGCTATTGGCATGATCTAAGGCAACAATCTAGATGAGCTGGTTCACTGGTTTGCTATTCTGGAGGTAGGTACAGTAGATCACCTCCTGGTCCTTCACTGATTGGTCGCCTGAAGAGTCAGACATGACAGAAAATAACCTGGCTGATCGCAGCTTTTCCTGAAGCTCCTCAATGAAGCACGAACCGACGGCTGCGATGAACATGCAGCATGCCTTGGTCATTGCTGTACGTTGTGCTGAGGTCCAGGCAGTTTGTGTAATGGAGAGCCACTAGCTTGGAGAACATGGTGAAGGCGGACTCTACTTTGGCAACAAATTAGGCTATGTTTAAGAGATTCACCATTTTTTATTTTATAGCTGCATCCATTCTGTCAAAAGCTGACACTAGTGCTCCTTTTTCTGGATGAGCTCTTGCTTGTAGGGCATCTTCAGCTGATTTGTGTGAAGTCATGGCTGCGTGCCCTTTGATGCTCCTCACTCTTACTCTTTCTCCAGTCACCCCGTGGAACAGGGAGTTCCCAATAGTCTGAGCTGGACAGCTCCTGCATGTCTTGCAGTACATTAATTGTGCAGTTACATCATAGTCAGTGAATGAATAGTACTTTTTCCATTCAGGAAGAAATTTTCTTTTGCGTTTTGCTTCATAGCCAGCGCTTCCTTGTTTCTGTAGAGAAGTAGAAAATAAATTAATTTGATTGGTCAAAAGGCTCCCAGGTGGAAAGATTTCACAATAATCATTATGGCATATTATTATTGCAAGCCCTATAGAAAAAAAAGTCACACGCAAAGTTACAGGATTAATATGATTGATTAAAAAAAATCACGATTATATCTGAATTAACTGCTGTTGCTTATTGTGTAACATCTAGCTCATGTAAACCCTTTGAAATAACATCTACATACACCTTTTGTAATCGAAGTACAAGTATGACAGCAGTGTACTTCAGTACAGAACAGAAGTACGTATTTGGTTACTTCCATCTCTGACAGAAGTTTGGTAAAAAAAACAGCTGATTTAAAGTACTTTAGTACATTTATTTATTGTTAACTTTTCATATATCTCTGAACTGTTTTGAAAGTCGCAGGAATCACTTACCTATTTTCAATCAACCATGATAGATTATTAAAATGGAAGAGATGCTTGTTTTTTTGCCGTGTCTGCAAAGACACAAAAGCTAATTTGTGGGAGCAGATCAACCAGACACTGAATGTTCCTGGTGAGAGCTGTGTTTTTATCACCGTATGCGTTGTGAGCGCACAGGAGTTAGACTTCAATGCTTTCTGACAGAAATTGTCTATTAACCCAAGCAGGGAGCACTCCTCAGCGCCAGCACTTTTCTATCAGAAACAAGGCTTCATGGACACTAAGCCTAAATTGCAGTTCACTGTTCAAACATTCACGTTCCTCCGTGTTTAGCCTTTGTTATGTTAGATGTTAGCTCTGTTACGTTAGCTGTTAGCTCTGTTAATTGTTAGTGCTGTTACGTTAGCTGTTATCTCTACTAACCAAACACACCGCAGGACTTTACTGCCTTGGCTGCTAACACAGCCATCCATTTGTGTTGTGTTGTCCTCCGTTGTAACTTAGCGCTTGGTTCAGCTTGTCGTTTGCTAAGCGCAGAATAGTTAGACAGTCCCGAGGGAGTCCCGGGGAAGATCACTGTCCGTCCCAACCACTTTCTCTGTCGTACACATTATGTTATAGTTCTCATGGTATAACCGCAACTACCTTTACTGTATTGTCCAGTTGAGAAGGCGTTTATTAAATGGTTAATTGTCAATGGTCAAAACAAGCTCAAAAATGGTTCAAAAGTGAAAGTTTTTTCAATGTTCAAATGGAGACCAAATTTTGCCGGGTGAAACTCAGGCTAAATGTGAACGTTGAATCAACCTCTCCAAATAGCCGTTAAAAAAACGTTCACTTCTAGCCCATTTTTGAATGTCCATTCAACATTGGTGTAGTTGTCGTTTTTACGTCTTTTCAACCTATTTTCAACCAAAAAATGCTCACCGGGTAGCTGTACGATTACATTGTTTAATTTGACACTACCCTTTTATTGATAAATGTGGCGAAGACGGAGCTGGAGTGTCGAATACCATGTCTTATCCTTGACCATCTGTCTGTTTAAATCTTTGCCTGACGATTATGCAATAAATTGCATGCACCTGACGTTTTGTGTTAGAATCTTTAAAGTGCAGTATGTAGTTCTAGAGAATTGGGGAAAAAATTGCAAGAATTTGAATCACAACACTCAAAAAGTTCAGCCTCCTGAGTCTTTGGTCCCACCTATCCCTCTCAATGGCCCATCCCACACATGCCTGTGCACGCTGACTTGGCTTCATGAAAACTGAGCAAGGCAGTGTTTCATGAATCATGTGTATGTTGTGCATATTTTTGGTTCTCACCAACAAGCGCATAAAGCCATGTCTGATGAGGTGAGAAACAAAAGAATCCCGAACGTCTGATCGTAAACGCTCTAAAACTGAGTGGTTCACACCAAAGCAATGAGCATTGACACAAATGACCGTTTCCATAGTAACGACATACAGTTAGTAAGCTAACGTTAACAAAAATAATTTCATAATTTTATTCCCCTATTAGTATGAGCTAGTGCATGACAATCGTTTTTATTTAGCTGTGATTGGCACCATAGCTACTATACGTTGACGAGTATATCCAACAAATGCATGTAAACAAATAATACCTTTTTGACATAAATCTGGCGCGATACATCCAAACGTTCTAAAACTGCACTTGGCGATATGACAAGCCACTTAGCCAAGTATTTTGCAACGATATGCAACGACTTCAACCGCCTTGCAAGTACTAGTTCACACCGCTGCTACTATGTCTGCGATGCAAATTGTAACAACAAGCTTGTTTGGAGGGTGACGCTGTATGTATTTTACCTAGGAGTGTGCATGCAAGGTGATTGACAGGCAGATAGCCCTTACTCCTTGCAAAAACTCTCCTGATTGGTTGGGGATAGGCGGGCGTCCCTAGATTTTTTTAAAAGCTGAATACTGGGCCCAGGGAGCTCATATAGCGCACCTTCTCTCTGAGCATTTGGTTTAATGATATCCTCCAGGAGGTATGTAATAAACATAAAAAAACTGAAAAAATATAATTTATAGCTAGAAATTCAAACTTACATACTGCACCTTTAATGGAAGTTGACACACTTCTACTTTGAAGAGGATCAAGACCTACCTGA